>UZAE01013724.1:0-19763 GCA_900617975.1 Rodentolepis nana | reverse complement strand
TTAAGTCAACAAAATATATTTATTTATTTATTTATTTATTTCAAATGGCAGGCATTATGATAGGTATCATTAGCCCTTTAGTTGACTTCAGGCTTCACAGAAAGGAAGAGGAACACCAAAGTGGCAAAAAGTCGAGAGGGGGGACAGAATAATGATTCACAGACGTAAAAGAGACAGACAGACAGACACAAAGGTAGAAAAAAGGTGAGTACTGTTTAATTAGTAGGATATGAAATGCGGTGGGGTCTTGGTAGTTTGAAGTCAGAAGTCAACTGCCGATTAATAGACTTTTTTGCCGTATGAGTATACGTTGCCCAGAGTGCACCACGTGGAGGTAAGTCTATCGCACATCCCAAGTCAACAAAATTACATGTTAGATTGTAGTTTATGAGGCGAGACCCAGGATTTACTATTGTTAACAAGGTGAAATAATGAGGGGAAATAAATCAAGAGTCACATCTCATCAACGTCTTCTTCAATCACTATTTAAGATAATAGAATAAAAATATTTCAGTTGCTAAATAGTTATGCGCTCAAATAACACTAGTTTGAATATTTTTAAAATTTCAGATCTAAGTCAACCGTAGAGAGAAAAAAAAATAAAGATTAAAATTCATTCAAAATTAGCATTTGGAATGATTCAACACTTACTATTTATCGGAGCTAGCTTATAAATACAACATTGTTATTTTGTCAAGTCAAAATCGTGAAAAAACCGACATTTTCTCCATTAGTTTTGTGTGACAACTCAATTGGGTGAATTAAGCTTGTTAAATTCTGATCTAGGAAACACGCGGTAAATCTCTCATAACTTGGGTTACCATTATCATAATTTATCCCTAATATCTTGACAATGTCTGAGGTGATTCTTGGTCTTTAAATTTACTCCATTTGAGATGGGAATAGGTGACTTCTCTATTACTCCAATCACAGGCCTACCGGAGGGAGGATTTGAAGTCCTCGAAAAATTAATTGCATGCCTCTCGGAGCAAGCACCCGTGAGAGTGCCTATTTACGATATAGGCAATAAGTGATAAATCTCTTAATTGTGTGAGTTCTCACCGAAAGCGAGACTATAAAATAGAAGGTCAATGCAAATACCAATGGACGTGTCTTTTCTCACTTAGAAAATCCTCAGAGAACTGTCCAGTGAGAAGTATTCAAGAAAGAATTCACACAAGATTATAGAGTGCATATTTGTACTGCCAGTGTTCACCATGAGATAAACTGTATTCCACTTTAAGGCCAAGTAAGAACATTCGGTTTCCTTGAACTTTGAAAGCATTTGCAAGACCCGGCATTTTAAAATGTGCTTAACATTTGGACAAGAATTGTGTAGCGGACTAATACACGAATAATCCTTGACTAATCCCCAGTAATCTCTACAGTAAAATACCCCAGTACGAAATGGCTCCTAGAATAAGTTAAGTTACCTCAACGATAGGGAAGAAAAAAACGTACAGCCAGTAAACACATTTAATGAAACAATACTCCCGGTCAACACTATTAGTAGTGGTTTACATATAATACGTTTTGAACGAATGTTAGTAAATGGTTAGCTGAGAAATCCACTGAGCGCACGGGTGCACCATCTAGAGTGTTCGAGTGTGCATGAAATTGTTCATTTTTTTAATATTTTAAGAGGAATATTTTCACTAAAAGCATCAAAATACCCATCAAGGTAAAAGCGCCTATTTAGAAACCCCAAAATTCCGAATGAAATAAAACTCTTCAATGACTATAACTATATTTTTAACAGTGGTGTGCGATAGACTTACCTTCACGTGGTGCACCCTGGACAACGTATATTCATACGGCAAAAAAGACTATTAACCGGCAGTTGACTTCAGACTCCAAACTACCATCACCCCACTGTATGTCAAATTCGACTACTTCAACCGTACTCACCTCACCTTTTTCCAACTATGTGTCTGTCTCTTTTACATCTTTGAAACACTCTTCTGTCCCCCCCCATCTCGACCTTTTACACTTTGATGTTCCTTCCCATCTGTGAAGCCTGAAGTATTATATAGGTATGATATTTAATAAAGAATTTGTGAAAATGTAATGCAGTAGTCAATAATACAAATTTATATGTTAATAATGAAATTAGTTTGCATGTAATTAATGAATTAAAATGTTAAATAATGAGCCGGTTAGTATAAGTGTCAATCGTTTGTCTCTATTTTGTCTAAAATACTTTTGATACTGGCTTGTCAGCAGTGGCATGCACCCTGGAGTGGCTGTATCCTAGCCAACGTTATTGTAAAGGTGGGAAATTCAGAGCATAGAATAAAGTACACAGGGGGGTGATGATTTATCTCGGCATTTTCCACATGAGTTGGTGCGAAAGCGAAGACTGCCGTGCTTTGGTAAGGCAATTTTGTTCCCATCATTACACCAACTGCGTGTAGGATATCGGCTTTCACTTTGTAAATCAAGTTCTCCCCTCCCCCCTCCACCCCCCCNCCCCCCCCCCCCCCCCCCCCCCCCCCCCCCCCCTCCTTCCTAACATAAAAAGCTATATATGCTGTGGGGCTGTTTTTATGTGGCAGCCACCAGTCAATGTCAAAATGCATTCACCTTGAAATTCTCAGAGACTTGCGAATACTTTCGCGTTGTGGACACATACGAGCAGGGTTCTCGATGTGGCTAAACTTCTACTCGGCGGAGGCCGAATGCAACGTTGAATATTTTTTTGGCGCTAACAAATCCGCGTCTTAATACTACGCTAATTTTGATAAAGCGAGAGTTTCACTCCGCGAATTTTGAGCCAATTTGGTAAGGCAATCAATTTGCAGTCTTACAATTTGTTTAATGTTATAGATTAACTTGTTAGCTTTTCGGGTGGTTTACAGGTGTGCATAACTTCTTAATGGATATTAAAATACCTAACTTTATTACATCCATGCAATGGGTTCTTCTACCTTGAGTATTTCCCTAGTAATCTCAATCGCAAAAATAGCCTGGTGTTGAAAGTCTCTTGAAATTGGTTAAGCTACTTCAACGATATACAGGAAACAGACGTAAGGTGAGTTTGGCGTTTTGCGAAAGTATCCCAAAACCGAATACATTGAAAGTAACTTGAATGAGAATTAGAAGCAGTCTACCTGAGAGGTCCTCAGCGCGCATAACCACATCGCCCCCCACCCCCTCTAGCGTTCATTTGCTTTACCGGGACTAAAATAGACAAATAAGTCACCTTTTAATGGTTAGTAAAAGGAATTTCCCTAGAACTCAGTCGGCAGTTTCCCTACAAACGACATTTAATGCTCATAATTGGCTTATATACTAAGTTGGATCTTAATTAACAATAAGTTCGTTATTTGGACTTACTTAAGAATGTCGCGGTGAAAAGTGTACTGCCATGAGAATTTTAAAACGACATTAAAACTTTTGTTTCTTTGCTATCATGTCCTAAAGGCTCAATGGAGAATTGGGCCATAACAAACAAAATTTCAGTCAGATATAGCAACTTTTGGAGAGCTCATCTATAAAAAGAGTATTCTAATGAAAACTGGAATAAACATTAATTGGCGAAAAAAATGTGCAAGTAAAACATTAGAACGTGAAGAAATTTTGTGCAACTTTCAGTACTGGTTTTCTAAAATCCAGAAATTTAAAGAGAGTAAATTTTTTTGGTAAAATATCTATTTAAATTTCATAACTAAAACTCAGTAATAGTTTGAAAGCTTTTTCAATTTCGTCTATCGAAAGTTTTGGCGAATATCTCAGGTAATATAATTGATATATTGTTTGTTCATTGTCTGGGAAATATTGAGTTAATTGGCAATAGGGAAAGAAATCGTTTCCCTCTTAAGTACCTAAAATACCTACCTAGAATTTATGACAAGTTATTTGTTAAGCTTATAGCACGACGAAAGTTATTTTGAAATATTTATTATCTGTGTGCATTTCAGGTATTCGCGAAAATAAAATCGGGTAAATTACCACCCAGAAAAAAGAGGAACCCCTTTTTTCTCTATTTTGAAATTCCCTGGTTGTGGTAGATTAAGAAAGCGTTACAAATAATTTGTTATTTTATTAAATGTTTAAAAGATGGTTGAACTTATTGCATTGCAAGAACTATTAGCTCCCTTCATTTCGTATTTAGAAAGATTTGTTTATTTCAAATAGCAGACGTTTTGGTAGTTATCATTAGCTAATTAGCTGACTTCGGGCTTCACAGAGAGAGCGGGGGTGACATCAAAATGAGAAAAAGTTGAGAGGAGAAACAGAAGAGTGCTTTACAGTTGTAAAAGAGGTAGACACAAAGGCAGAGAAAAGGTAAGATGAGTACTGTGAAAGTGGTCGAATATGCCTTACAGTGGGGTCATAGTAATTTGAAGTGTGAAGTCAACTGCCGTTTTATAGACTTTTTTGCCATACGAATATACGTTGCTCAGGATGCACCACGTGGAGGTAAGTCTATCGCACACCCCGTATTTAGAAAGATGAATACAAAGCTAAATATAAATTTTTAGAGAAGCCTCCAACTATATATATATATATATATATATATATATATTGACGTGCAATAATTTTTGATATCTTTTCTGAAATTCAAAGCAGGAACTTTTTTGATTAAATATTTTAAAAATCATATCCTAGGTATTGAGTAATGATAGGAAACTAAGAATATTAAAATGCTCACAAATTTTTTTTTTGGTTTTCTTGTATTCTTACGCAATCAAATTAGACTTCCTTCTATTCAAGGGCTAATTATCATGATACATTGTTTAGGTAAAAAGAAAAATAAATAATTCATTTAAAAGCTGAAAACAGGATCAAAATAAAGCTGTATATATTTATTTTGTTTCTTTTTAAATATGTTGCAACAACGATTTGAGACAATGAAATGTACCCGTTTTGAATTTCAGTTAAATATCAGAAATAAAAAAATCCATTTATAAATAAGACTTAAATCAATTTCTGATTGTTCTAAAATTAAAATCATCTTTTTTAACTAATTCGAACCTTTCCTATACTGCAGTTTTATGAATTTTTAGTGAATTATTAAATATATAGATTGTAAATTAAATACACACCAATCAGGAAGAGGTCACATCAAAGTTAAAGTAAATTTTAAGAAAGGAGTGAATGACTCTTAATAAAATCGGAAGTTACACGCTTCAACCAATGAAATAAGAGATAATGGTTGAACCAATCTTCTTATGTCTTAGGGCACTTCTTGACTTTGTTTAGAAGTCGTCGGATTTGGTTACCGCTCTTCGTAAGCAAGGCTTTCCCTCCCCACCTCCCTCTCAATTGCTGATTCATAATTGCGTATTTACTTAAAACAGACGAAATTGTGCATTGTTGACTTGTTGAATTTTAAAATGCTTAAATGAAATCATTTACAATTATTTTCATGCAATTTAAAGTGATAGGTCACTTTTAATCCCAACTTTCGGTAGAAAAATTATTTGCTAGGTGGATATTTATTTTTTTCAAACGTTAAGCCTTTTGATAGTTATCATTAAGTATTTAGTTGACTTTAGGCTTCACAGAGAGGGATGGACATCAAAATGAGAAAAAGTCGAGAGGGGAACAGAAGAGTGCTTCACAGATGCACAAGAGACAGACAGACACAAAGGCTCATAAAGGGCAAGATGAGTACTGTGAAAGGGGTCATGGTAGTTTGAAGTCAGAAGTCAATTACCAGTTAATTGTCCTTTTCGCCATATGATTATACGTTGCCTAATTGTCAAAGTGCTCTGCCTTGAATTACTTAGACACTATTTCGTGAACTCGAACTATGAGGACTTTATAGTATGTCAACTTATAATTTATTTGCAAGATAATCACGTAATAATGAGAATTCAACTTATCAATTCAGCTAAACGCAAAGTAGGCCACTAGGATGTTAACGTAAAGACAAAGAAATAGAGCCTCATAGTGGTGAGCATAGAATAGCAAAATTGTGACATACGAAAAATTTGTTGCCATAACAACAAGCTCTATTTCGCTAGTTCCTGCAAAAGTATTCAAATGTTAAAAAAAAACAAATACGTCCTATTATTTATACACGGTACGCAGTAGTATAAGTTTTCATATTCAAAAAGGAGGAAATGGGTGAAAATTCACACAAAATATTAACCTACTATTTCTGGTAGCGATACGGCTTTTCAAATCGATGTAGTATCATTAAATGAACTGGGTGATCAAAGAGAAGCGAAGTTGGCCTCCCACTGCGAAAAATGCATCGCAAACAGCCGCGCAAGGCTCCGCTCAACATTCACCCACCTCCATGGTGGCCTTGTGCTACTTTCGATGCTTGGCTTGGCTTGGCTTCGCACCGCTCTCCCTCCACCTCCTCACTCCGATCGCCTTGTGTGCATGCAATGTGTGTGTTGTTGTTCTACTCCAAATATAAAATTGTGTCCCGGTGCCGAGAAAGGCTTAATTACAAGTTGGATACGGTTGCATTTATTTTGAATAACTTGTGGTTATATATATATATATATATATATATATATATATATATTTATTTATTTTAAGTAGCATGCATATTGATAGTCATCATTAGCCCATTAGCTGACTTCGGACTTCACAGAGGGGGGGGGGACATCATAGTGTGAATAATTCGAGAGGGCGGAAAGAAGAGTGATTCACAGATGTAAAGTGAAAGATTGTCACATAGGCAGAGAAAAGGTAAGATGAAAACTGTTGAAGTGGTCGAATTTAACATGAAGTCAGATGTCAACTACCGAATAATAGACTTTTTTCTCGTATGAGTATACGTTGCCCAGGATGCACCACGTGGAGGTAAGTCTATCGCGCACACCTTGTGGTTATATATAAAATTCCATTAGTGAACTAATTCGAGGGGTATTTCCGGAGGCATATGTACGGTAATTTGCCAAATTTGTAGGCGAAAAATAATCAAATTATGATCGCTTAACACATGACTGTTACGTGTGACGACGGTTGATACAGTAGAAAGAATGAAATAGTTGACTTTTACTAATGCAATACTTGCCGAATACTTAAAAATTACGAAGAATATATCGAAGAGAGCTTTCAAAAATTGAAAGCTATTACTGAATATTCATAACCAATTACCTGTAAATGGTTATTGTTAATTAGCAGAAGTCAACAGAAATTCACCAGTTTTTATAAGAAGATTATTCTCGGGCTCTTTGTTTGGTACTATCAATTTTGTTTGTTTTTTTTACCTGTCCCAACAGAAACATCTCAAGTCACTTCCACTGGAACATTTTCAATTCATATTCTCCTCTGATTTCAAAGCTCTATTGGCAGTTTGATTAAATTCATCAGTAAATTTAATTACCACATTAAACTTCCTCCACTCCGCTTTCAGAGCTACTGATTAAAAAGAGCGTAATAAAGGTCAAAATACCTGAGCAGTATAAAAAATATGTTAAAATAGAGAACAAGAAGAAATATTGGGGTTCAAAATTCTCAACTTAGCGGCTGCTTCTTTACTAAAACTGCCTCTAATTTTAATATGAAATTTTCAGGGACATTAGCGAACTTGGTTCCGTCTAGACAGCCCAGTCGATCGATTAAAGCAAACCTATCAATGCCAATGCTCCACGAATATTCTCCAATCCATTTGCCGTCATAAGATATTCCATGCTACTCGAAGGCACATTCGCCCCCCCCCTCACTTTTCCAACCCAACTCTTAACCCTCTCACATGGCTGAGACTTTTATATCCCGTTAGCCCTATTAGGATCATAATTGAATTTTATCAACCCTTAAAGTGGCTTTACCGGAGGAAATAGTGGAATCGACACTATTTGGGCCATGTGCCCATGAGAAGCGGGGAACGTGTACATGTTGTCAATTTAAGTTTCACTTTCCTTTTGATAAAATCATGAAGGTGATTTGATGCTTGACATGCGTGTCTATAAGGTCCCGACGCTAGCCTTAAAAAATAATGGCATCTGGAGTACCCGGCCGCATCACTATTTCACCTGTGTGGTTTGATTGAATACATTTGACTTGTAATGGTAATGTACATTTTTTAGTCCCAAAACCAAAACCATAAAGTGTCCAAACAAGGCATTTCAGAACCCTAATTCGTTGATGACTTTACCAAGGCCATATCAACCAGCACAAATGCTTGAAAGTCGTTTAAATTTTGTAACATTGCAGCATTGGTGAGTCATGCAGTTGGGTCCAACATCCATTGCGTGCCCATATACACTTGAGAGTTGCTGCCTATGCATAATGAACGAATTAGATAATCAAAAACACTCACTTTGTAACGTCTGGGAGTAATTAACATTCTTAAATGTGGCAATGTAGAGATGATCTGAACTTACCTCCTACTTATGTCAGCAACTTAGTCAGTTGCGTAAAGAAAGGCTTTTTAATTAAATCACCACTATAAGCTCTAAGATCAAGTGGTATTCTTTGACTTTTGTGGCTTGTATATTGAGTAGGTAGACATTTCGTGCATTTTCTTCCCTCTGGAATAGGTCTTGCCAATTCACAACGGAGACCATACCAACTGTCAGTTTATATAAAAGAGATATCAACAGGTTCTTTTTGTGATTTTAGACAGATTTAATAATTTTCTCCCTTGATCAAGTTGTTAAATTTTTATTCAGTAAAACACCATACTACTGCAACACCCCCCCCCCCCCCGAAAAACCCATATTTTATATTGTTTCGGCCCTAATGGGAACAGGATTGGGTGAGCCAAAATGTATCACTACTTTTGATATTAATAGACATGACTACCTACCGTCGAACCAATGTTGTGTGCAATATTTCATATAAGAATGCGGTTGTTTGAACTCTAAGGTTATAAGTTCCAATATTTGTGCTGCTAATTTACCTAAATGCATTCGAGAACAATCCTCCTGGTGTATAATTGGAGAAAGATATGAAATGCCACAAAGAGATTTGTCTTTAATTAAGGATTTCTCTGTTCATAGCCACAAGCAAGAGTAAAAGTTGGAATGCCGAATAGTAGATTTTTGCAAATTTGAAAATGAATGCAATATCTGAGTACCCACCCACCTAGCCTAATAGTTTTCTTGTATTTATATTTTATTAATATGAAACACTATACTTCTTGAGCCCTTCAATGCATCTTGCAATTTCTAACTCACATTTTGGAAAAAAGCATAACTCTTACTGGTTTGAAACAATAGTTTCCTATCACTATAGAGAAACAAATTTTACAATTGCACATGCTGAAGGCACTGATTTCTTTAAATAAGAAACGTGATGATAGGCATCCCACGTGGTCAGACCCGAGGACTTCGAAATCGGACAAGATTGCGGAAAAATTTCATTATGAGCCTCAATTACTATAGTTTAAATGGGAAAATCTGACATTTTTAAGGGGGGGGGGGGGGTTCTCCCATTTTGTATCAAATAAAGGACGTGTTGAGGAGGAATGCTTAAAGGGCTAAAGAAAATCTCTCAGCCAGAGAAGTTCCAGACATGATTATTTTTTTATGAATGAGCGAAACATTGCCCGATCATCATAAAAATGTTACAGTATTAGCAAGGAGAAAGCAAGTGTGAGAACAATATTGAAAAAGAGATTAAAAATAAAACCCTAATGGAAAGTTCTGAACTACCTAATATTTATTTATTTATAACAAATGGCAGGCGTTTTGATAGTTATCATTAACCCTTTAGTTGACTTCGGGCTTCACAGAGGGGAGAAGGAACATCAAAATGAGAAGAATTCGAAAGGGTGAATAGAAGAGTGATTCACTGATGTAAAAGAAACAGACAGACACCAAGGCTTAGAAAGGTAAGATGAGTACTGTGGTAGGGGTCGAATATGACATACGGTTGAGGTGAGTACTGTGAAAGTAGTCGAATATGACATACAATAAGATGAGTACTGTGGTAGGGGTCGAATATGACATACAGGGGGGTGATGGTAGTTTGAAATCAGAAGTCAACTGCCGTATGATTATACGTTGCCCAGGGTGCACCACGAGGAGGTAAGTCTATCTCACACCCCAGCTACCTAATATAATCCCTCAAGAAATACGCCAAAATTAAATGTAAATTTGGGAAAAAACACTTTTTCATTCCATCGCTTAGAGTAATATTTAAATTATTACTAACCGTAGCCAAGTGGAATAGTTTAGGATTTGAAATCATAAGGCAATGCTTGGACGCAGAGCAGTAAATTGGCTGGCGGGTTTCCTAAGTTGTCAACCAGAAGGCGTGGCGAGGCTATGTGCAACTTTGTGGTGACCTTTGTCTGGTGGATATCAATTTCTTCAAATTTCAAATTTCACGCTTGGGGATTTGGATCTCAAATCTCCTAGACTAGTTTATGTTCCAAATGTAACTATTATGCTTATTAATTTGCTCCATCTCAAAGTATGTATCACTTCTTATGCCCATTTGTGGCTCGGTGATACTGGAAGTCCCGATATTTGACCACACTGATGTATTCTTTCCTTAACGAGCACCTTCACATTGAGGCTGGCTTAATTAAGTAAGCTGATATGATCGATTCATAACCAACTCTACACTACAATTGGCGAGAGCATTAATCCCTTCCTGCATTTTGTATAATGCATTTTTCAGTGATTCACATTTCTACCAGTTTGCTGTAGGTATTGAAACATTGGAATAACTAAATTCTTAATTAATGAGACTACTGTGGGCATTTTTCTTTCAGATGATCAAACTTTGCCACTCTTCGATTGAAACCTGGCCAGCTTTAAAGCTCTAATGGAAAGTAGTAGATATTTTCCCAAATAAATCAGCATATAAGCAGACAATTCTCCGAAACTCCTCTGCTGACAAGAAGTCATTAGCAGTGCCTCCTTTTCATTATCAATTTATATTCAAACGTCATGTCTGTGATGGCCCATCTAAATGACGCACGTCGGTGCATTTTAATGATTTAAAAGCTTTTCATAGCATGTAACTGGCATATGGCATTTAAAACCGGAGTTAGCTTACCAAAAAATAGTATGTAAACGATATGATTCAGACCTCACGAATGATGGAGCCGTAGAGAATGCCATTGAGTGGCATTGGAACGTAAGCAAAAACTCGGAAAGGAGGAGGGGAATGAACCGGCTGTAAGAGATCACGATGAGTCAATAAGACTTGATTGCACTTGAAGAAACATTTGAATTAAGAAATGGTACGCTTTAGTAGTCTCTGAAACTAATTGAAAGGGGATGTGATTGCCGAAATATTGGGGAGATTCTCAATTTCCACAATCTAAGGCTTCAATTATCACTGATTATTTAGTTAGGTCAAATGGCAGGTTTTATGATGGTTATCATTAGCCCTTTAGCTGACTTCGGGCTTCACAGAGAGAGAGGGGGATCATGGTTACAAAAAAGTCGAGAGGGGGAAGAGAAGAGTGATTCATAGATGTATAAGAGACAGACAGACAGACACGAAGGTAGAGAAAAAGGAAAGGTGAGTATTGTGGAAGAGGTCAAATATGACACACCGTCGGGCCATGATATTTCGAAATCCGGTTTATAGACGTTTTGCCGTGCGAGCATACTTTGCCCAATGTACACCCCATGGAGGTAAGTCTATCAGGCACTCTTAGTCACTGTTTATAAATCCTTTAAAATATTTCGTTCTGGGACGAGTAATATTAGTATATGGGGGTGTGTGATAGACTTACCTCCACGTGGTGCACTCTGGGCAACGTGTACTCATACGGCAAAAAAGTCTATTGACGGGCAGTTGACTTCTGACTTCAAACTACCAAGACCCCACTGAATTTCATATTCGACTACTTCCACAGTACTCGCCTCACCTTTTTCTACCTTTGTGTCTGTCTGTCTCTTTTACGTCTGTGAATCATTATTCTGTCCCCCTCTCGACGTTTTACCACTTTGATGTTTATCTTCCTCTCTGTGAAGCCTGAAGTCAACTAAAGGGCTAATGATACCTATCATAACGCCTGCCATTTGAAATAAATAAATAAATATTAGTATATGCGAGAATTGAGATCATTCAGATAAGCGAATTAAGTTGTGACTTATTATTTTGAAGGAAATGGCGAATTAGAAACAAATTATATTTACATTCTCATATTCCTATATCTTTCGTTATTTTTCTCGGTTTGCATAACTGTACTATGTAAGTAGATTGGAGGTCGTTCGTAGCATTTTGATTGACAGAGATTTTATCCATTGCACCTACTTAAATTCAACCAATTTACACTCATTGAAGATTTTGAACTTGAAGAAGAGATATAATGTATCATTTCTATCACTGTGTCAATAACTCTAAATGAAGCCCTAATCAAATTGCCTTTGACAGCTATTAAAATATTTTCTTTAACCTATAAGGAGTAAAATAGTAGAACTTGGCTGATTTGTACATCCAAATACTCAACTTGTCACTAAATCAGTTTACAGAAATCCAAAGCCTTTAAAAGGGATTGAAATTATTTTTCTGAAGCATTATCGAATCCGAAATGTGAATTGTAGTATTTTCTGTAAAATACTTTTCCAATTTCTTCTTCATTACTATGACTGTTACCAGGTGAATAACTGAAAATCTTTGGGATCCAAGCCAACGGATTTTATCACAAATGCCATCCCTCTATGTGAGGACAAAGTAGAACCCTGTAATTTTAATTTCACTTAGTCTAATGCAGGTAGGAATTTGTTTAGCCGAAGTTATGATACCAATGCAAAACTGTGATTATATTTTCGAAACGAGCTTGAAATATTGTCCCTATTCTGACGAGAAATGTCATTTTTCGATAGAATTAGCTCTTTGTGGTCAGTCGAAAAAGTGACTAGCTCGACTTGGTCAGGTATTTGGAATTTCTAGATTGAAGACGTATGAAACTAGAAAAAGGTAAGACGTCTGACATAGAAATGCCTTCATTAACATATTTGCGTTTTTCGAATCCACGTTGCGAATGTCCGAAAATAGTGTCAAGGAGGAAAGGATGCGTTTCGACTTGTCACTTCCGTTAACACGGAAATTACGGAGAGAGCAACATTATCCAGTATTCCCAATACTTTGTCTGAATCATGAAGATGATGCTAACTTGGAAAAGAAGAACATGATTGAAAAATTAACTCTAAAGTCAAGATGAGAATATGTCAAAACATCAATTTACTGTTGACAATGAATTAGCATTTAGAACAGGTAGGATTGCAGGATCAAAAAATATACGTATATATTACAGCAATTTCGGAAGTTCGCGGAAAATTAACCAACGGCATGAGTAAGCACTAGTTTATGAGCTCAGCTTCAAATCATGGAAGTCCATACAGATCTCTTGGTCCTTGATGGAGAAAATGACTTGAAATGCCGAGACTGGTTGTCATAAATAAAAAAATTGTCACTAAATACCCGCTGATAAACCACGAAATTTAAATTTTAAAACGTGGAGCAGTTACTTATCCCTTCCATCAAACCCCCTCAGAATTTTGTTTCAGTTCGTATTTCCATGTTCTATATTAAATCTTATATCAAACATTTCGAGTGTGCGATAGACTTACCTCCATGTGGCGCACCCTGGGCAACGTATACACATTCGGCAAAAAAGTCTATAAATCGGCAGTTGATTTCTGACTTTAAACTACTATGACCCCACTGTATGTTATATTCGACCACTTTCACAGTACTCACCTCACCTTTTTCTTTATTCTCAGGTCTGTCTCTTTCACATCTGTGAATCACTCTTCTGTTCCCCCTCTCAACTTTTTTCACTTTTATGTCCCCCCCCCCCCTCTATGAAGCCCGAAGTCAGCTAAAGGGCTAATGATAACTATCAAAACGCCTGCCATTTGATATAAATATATTTTCAGTCACAACAGTATACTCTCACTTCTTATTTATTGACTGACTTCTTAGTCACTGTATACCCGAAGTTAGAATGATCAAGTCCACTACTACCATTGTCTTAGTTTGCTCACTTTTACCATTTCTTATTATGAGAAATAAGTGAAATTCGTAAAAGAAGAACTTAAAGGTGAGGTGAGTACTGTGAATTATTCGAATATGAAATGCAGTGGGGTCTTGGACTGTTTACTTATTCGAATATGAAATGCAGTGGGGTCTTGGTAGATTGAAGTGAGAAGTCAACTGCCGGTTAATAGGATTTTTTGTTCCAGGGAGCACCACGTGGAGGTAAGTCTATCGCACACCCCCCATTTGGTATAAATAAATAAATAAATCTTATATTAAACATTTCTGTCATTTTCTGCTAATCCTCTAGTGTGGCATTTTTCTCCATTGCGGTGGGATATTATTGGCAATGACGTTGATAGAAAAGTCGAGCGTCCCCTCTTAAATCGAAAGAACATTTTATTTTGAGCTCAAAAAAACGTGCGGTCTTTGATCACTTTATTTGAGGGCAATTGGAAAGTTACTTTTCACAGATTAAAATTTGTATTCATCCCTAATATACAGATCTAGTTCTTCGCATTTTAAGATCAATGAATTTGAACTTACAAGTGATGGTGCCTAACCAGTCTTTGTAGCTACAAAGTCGATAATTGAAATAAAGTTGAGAAGATTCATACCGGAATGGGAACAAACAAATGGGTTTTAGAAGCGTGTTGTAGCAGGAACTCTTTATTCTATTATTTCCAAACTAGCCACTGCCATTTTTCCAGACATCCAGGATTTAGGTCAGGATGGCTTTATTTGCCAGGTGAAATGGAGTTTCCTCAAATTAATGTTGCTACATTTTAGGTCACATTCCTGGCAAAATATCCATTCAATTAATCGATAGCAATTTTAGGCCACTTAAAGCCTGGTGTCATGCAAAAAAGCTAGACAAATGAACAATTTCACAAGAAAGAGCTTATAATGCGGAACAGTTGCTTTCAAATCATAATTTTCCCATGGACAAATTTTCCTTGCTCATAATATTATTATATCAAATGGCAGGCTTTATGATATTTATAATTAGCCCCTCTACTTTTAATATCGACAGTTTCATTCTTATTGGTCGAGTCAGAAATACCGGTCAAGAGACGGCAAACAATATGGCTAGGCTATGATCCAGTACTTTTTAATATTAAAGTGTAAATCGAAACGCCCTATAATTCAGCCAGTCCTTTATTTTGAAATAGGTTAGCAATTAATGTCATCCATCCTTGCGTCCTTGAAAGCAACAAAATCGAGTTTCTGCCTAAATTGGGGCAATACAGTGCAATCTTTCCATGATTGATAACCATTGCATCCGAATGAAACGGCTATTACCTTTCCTAATTCAAATCTAAAATTAAATCTGGCATGGTTTCCTAGAATGAAAGCGAACAATTACGATGAATATTGAGAAAACTAATTTGAGTAGCATTAAGACGTCTTTAAAAGGGCATTAATTGACCAATTATATTCCTCCTTCAACAATCTTTATCAGGTCACTTCAAAAAGAGATAAATAGTGGTCTGCTTTTTTATTTTATCCCCATTTTAAATAGTTTTATTGATATCGAAATCAATTTACCCATCTCCTTTGAGGAAAACGAGCATGAGAGGTTTTTTAATAACATTAATGGGTGTGGATGGTCTACAATAGCTGGAAGGTCAGGCAGAAGAAAGTTGGGAAGAATTCCTACCAACACACAAACATCACATTAATCTTATCTCGTGTAGAAAGGTCATCGAGAAAGTAATGCATCCAAATATCCTTTCTCCAACTACCTAATCCACTTTTTGACCTTCCGTAACCCCCACCCCCCGCCCTTGCCCAGTATCAGGAAAATTCATGCAAAGATTGTAAATACCAACCTCCTCAACCTGTTTGGTGCGATTTTTTTAACTATCGCGATACGAAGTGCCAATGAGAAATTAGGTGGGCCGAGGAGGAGGGGGAGGGGATATTTGCATAATTTATTTGTATACCTTTTCCAAGCTGTAAATTTATATGTATCTGTTGCTGTGTGTTTGATATTAAAATTGAAAGATGGTGCTTATTTTGTGCATGAAAATGCCAACCTCCTAAAATGTATGCGATAGGTTACAATTTTTAAACTATTGCATTCGAACATTTCTATTTATTATGGCACTGTTTTGGGTAATTTGGGAAACGAAGTGGTTCGATTTTACGAACCACAGCAAGAAAAAGTGAAATCTTCTCATACCGACTCTAGTATGATGACATTAATAGAAATTCAAGGAAGCACCTTAGGAGGTGCACGTTATCTGTTTTGATAATAATGGGATCATGAATGTATGGAAATATTAATTTTGTAAAAGGAATTTTTCTAGTAAGAGCTCAAACCCAGATTCACACCTTGACTTTAATCAGCTCAAATCTCAAATTGGCCACATTTATAGATACTTGGCATATTGAATGCGTTGGATTCTATGAAATTTGGTAGTCGAGCCCACTGGCCTGTAAGAAGGGAAGCAGCGTGTTTGTGGAATTCGCAAAGTGTGCAAAATTTTAGTATAGATATTACATTTAGTTGTAAACCTATCACAAGGACATTATAGCAAGTGATATGTGTTCAGTATGGCAACCTTTGGATAAAATCCAGTTTTTAAACTAGCAATCTCTGTAGTATGACTATCAAGGGGCGAGCAATGCTGATACGCAGAAGACAATATGGGCATGTCGTTTTGGCGCTAGCAAGTAATTTTTAGATGCAAGCCTTAAAAAATCCTGCATAAATGCTTGTAATGCAAAATTTTGTTGCTAAAATCCAATATTAAGGTTAAGAGATACAATACTAAATCGGTTTACAAATGCAATATTTAAAGAGTTTCTTGCAATACTTGCTCAAACAAGTCAGTATAGAAATGTCTGACGATAAGAACTCGGTTTTTAGAAAATTGAGCTTGACTGAGATTGATGTTCTACCCTTTAATGTCCAAATTATATTTTGAAGAATTCACCCAACCCCACTTACGCGCGTCATACAGCCGCCGACTTGATGAGTTTCGGTGGTGTATCAGGCGAAGGCCATAGACGAATTGAATACGTTTCGAACAACAATGGGGCTTTCTGTTACGCGTCTAGTACCAATGGAGCTTACTTTGATTGAGGACCGCACGAGTATAAGGGCGTTGAAGGGTCAATAGCAAATTAAGTTTGTTAATCTACTAAAAAACCAAATTTCAGTATTCGATGAAAGCGATTGGGTTCCAAGGTTTGTTGAGACTGTGAGTCATACATGAAAAGAGGAAATTAGACATTTCAAGGGAAAGTAGATTCGTTTCAAAGAAGTTACTAACACTTTCCACGGCGTTTGTTACAGCCTATGTTTAACGAATAGCAAGAATAATCCCATTAAGATGTTATAAATCAGCTAATACGCTTTTTCATCTGTCATGGCATGCAGGCGACTACCTTAAACTTTGACAAATACACATGGTTATTTATTTTACCCACACGCGAGAATGGAACTAGTCAGCTAGGATAAAGGAGAGAAACATTGACGGGTCAGACATGAGGGGAGGAAAATCCATTTGAAATGTGAATATCAATACATGAATAATGCTTATTTGTATTTGTGAAGCTTGCGTGACTACGGAAACATTAAAAGTCAAGCCCATTTGCACACACAACCCCTCCCCTCTCTTCACCGCCCCCCCTCTCCCGACCCCCTTCCCTAAGCCTCTGAATGACTCACAACAATAAAACAATACCCACTGGGTCATCGCACTTCCTGATTAAGGATGTAAGAAGTAAGATATATATTACTTGGTGTAGGTTTCCCCTCGGGCTTGTACACGCACCATATCTTCCGTTTCTCTCACAAAAGTAGGAACACGTGTAAAAAGCGAATATTGCTGCATAAAAGATGACAGGCAGTTGTTTTATTGTATCTTTTTTTGAGAAAAACTTGCAAAAATACAACCGCATTGTGGGCCATTAAAGCTAGATTGCTTTTTCACTGTGTTAGAAATGAGTTATTGGCGCCGCTGTATGAGGCGATAATGCGTACTCACCATAAATTTTTGTGACCAAAGGTCCATTAACGGATGTTTAAAGTTCATTGAAAATGGCAGACATTAACGCGTAGCTTTGAAGCGCCTTAGTGGTTTCACCATTAACACAAAACAAAGAACACCCACGCTCACTCGAAATAATGAAGAAAAAAGAACTTTTTTAAATCAACTCATTAAATTGGATAATTGCTTAAGAATGGAAAATGGTGAACTTTACTTATTCAAGCATGATTTCTTTGGATTATTAATAGATGACAGTTATTTGAATTAAAGTTTACATTGCATTTGGGTATTACGTGAACGAAAATTTACAAAATTAGTCCATAAACCGTTATAATTTGCTCACATAGTTAAAATGACTTCCAAAACCTGAAGAGGTATGTACTAAGTTGAGTTACGTAGATTTATGGAAAGAACGGAGCACACCATATTTGTACTAGCAGGTCTTTAATTTTGAGACTGGAAAAGAATCTTCCATCTAGTCTTTAAAATTCCATCAATTTGGGTTCATGCGCTAAAATAACAATAGAGGAACTTGAATTGGCCTTCAACCATGGGACGTCATTCCTCGGAATCAAGACCAGCCTTTAACCGACAGAATTCTTTTCGAAAATTCTCTGGAGCTGGGAGCATCTTTTATCTCTACTGAAGCTAAATTAAACATAAAAAAATTATCCAATTTCACTTCCCACTATCATTTCTTAGTAGATTTAACAAAGAAGGCTTACCACCTTTCTTATTGATTCCGATAGGGTTTATTTGGCTATTCTATGTTTTGTAGAAATATTTACCCGACAAAGTATTTCAGTAGTTGCAATGATCTTGAAATATGTGATTTTTTGCTACTTGAAAGCTTGTTAAATTCAGCATAGTCAAAATGATTTATAAGGTAGCGAAATATGTACTTTTCAAAAAACAAAGCATTCAGATAAACAAAATTTGCATTAAGTCAGTCCATATGCATAAGTCGATATCATTATTACACATGGAGAGAAGATGAAAGCGATAAGTATTTCGTAAGGCCAATATAGCTGCGTATTCAGATTTTTAAAACTGTTTAACCAAAATTTGATTATTTACCAGACTGCGAAATAACCGCTCTCCCTCCATGATCTTTTTAACCTGTCCCATCACAAACTGGCATTTGACCTTACGAGGTGAAGTGATGAAATCGAAATAATCCGTGGTAATTTGACAAGTGAACTTCATTATCAGCACCTCGAATACTAGGATGACTTTATCATTTAAAATCACTATCATCAGATTTGACAGCATGCATCCCACCTCAAAGCTGGCATTTAGTTTAATATATGAGGTCTCATATGCAGTCTAGACTAGTGTCACTGAGAGTCGACTTCCTTAGAGAGCTATGCTATTGAAAGATTTTTGCTCCATCTAATATTTTATCAAAAGTGTTAAACTTTAAAATGTGCGATAGACTTACCACCCAAGGGGAGGTATACCCATACGGTAAAAGTCTATAAACTGGCAGTTGATCTCCGACTTCAAACTACTATGGTCCGACCGCTTCCACAGTACTTTCTTTACCTTTTTCTCTACAATTGTATCCTTACTTCCACGTGGTGCACCCTGGGCAACGTATACTCATACGGCAAAAAAGTCTATTATTCGGCAGTTGACTTCTGACTTCAAACTACCATGACCCCACTGTGTCATTTTCGACCACTTTCACAGTACTCATTTTACCTTTTTCTCTACCTTTGTGTCTGTCTCTTTCACATCTTTAAACCACTCTTCCGTTCCTCCCTATCGACTTTTTTCATTTTGATGTTCCTCCTCCCCTCTATGAAGCCCGTAGTCAACTAAAGAGCTAATGATACCTATCAAAACGCCTGCCATGTGATATAAATAAATATCTGCGAATCACCCCTCTGTCTCCCCCCC
>UZAE01013723.1:5821-19766 GCA_900617975.1 Rodentolepis nana | reverse complement strand
GAATCTATATATATATATATATATATATATATATATGGATTCGATTAAAATCAGTAAATTAATTTGAATAAATTATATACCGTTTCATAATAGAAAGTATGCCAAGCATGTGCTTGTAAATTTCCGAATTTTCTTACTTGTTTCCAATTGTTCAATTTTCTCCTGTCGCCAATTCAACATCGCTTTGCATTTCACCAACTCAGAAGGTGTTTCAAGGTCAAACGTATGAGACACTGAAGTTTTAAAATTAAATATAAAAAAGGGAACAATTGTTAGGCAACATGGTAAATTGAGTGGCTTACATGGCTGCTTAGTCTGCGTTGAGAACGAAATCTGGAAGAAACAATAAAGTACAATACGCATTGACATACGACCTTGAATTTCACAGACAATAACCTCCCTAAGTCGTAAATAATCGTAGCCTCAACTTCAACACTAATTACATCAGGAATGGGGGTGTGCGATAGACTGACCTCCACGTGGTTCACCCTGGACAACGTGTACTCATACGGCAAAATGTCTATAAACCGGCAGTTGACTTCTGACTTCAAACTACCATGACCGTTTCTACAGTACTCAACTTACATTTTCTCTACCTTTGTGTCTGTCTGTCCATTTTAAATCCGTAAATCGCTCTTTTGTCCCCCCCCCTTTGTGAATTTTTCTCACTTTGCTATTCCTCCCCTCTGTGAAGCCTGAAGTCAGCTAAAGGGCTAATGATAACTATCAAAACGCCTGCCATTTGAAATAACTAAACGTCAGAGACTAGAGAAGAAAACTTTACCACTTGATTCAAAAGGGATAGAATGAGTTCAAAAAAATTATGAAGTAACTCATGATAGCCCCACCTCACTAGTACAAACTTTGCTGGACTATTGGTCAGTTAGTTAAAGCTAAGCAAATACAATTCGCGCTTAATGCAAAATGGCATGATTTACAAAGTAACACCTAATTAACTGTGATCATGGCAAACTTGCCAGGACCCAAATCTTGCAAAAAATTTATTTGGATATGTTCTCTTTCCCTTGATGATTGAACTTTTTAATCAACTAATGGAACATACATAGCCACACATGTCGACTTGTATGCTATCCTTCACTTCAACAAACAATTTCTTTAAGAATGACGTTTGTTTCATCAGATTTTCCAAATTGCAATGCTTTTTTTCAGTTGTTTTAATAACCTATTCCAAGGGCTTAAGGGAGGTCTAGTGTTTTAAAAGTAAGCCTATATTCCACTTAAGATTTCCTTTTGGCATATTTGCTATATCAAAAATAGTAGGTAAATCCAGTGAATAACTTTTCATTGCATTTGCTTAACCTTCAACGCAGTAAAAAACCCACCAATCGCAACCAAGTAACCAGGCGAAATATTTAGTAAAATTTTTATAGGAGAGAAAAAAGGGAGTTCAACAATTTCGCGTTTGGGAAACAATGAGAGGACAAACATGGTCAATATTTTTGCAACATGAATTCTGCCTTGAAAATAACACATCAAGTAGCTTGGTCCTATGCAAGTGAAATTAAATAGCAAAGTTTCATTAAAAACAAACGAAATAGACCATAATAGAGTGCAATAATTCCATGGGCATTTTAAATTGTGCCAAAAACGGCTGAGGGAAAGGTGGTAAAACCCAGGTTCTAAGACGTTGGAGATCCAACTGGAAGTCGGCTCGACTCAGCTGACTTCTTTTCGTGATGAAACCAATACTACTGGGACGAAGGTGGATGTTTATGGCTAAAAATGTTTGCCATTCAGCATGGCTACTTTGCTACTACCGACAGCGATTAGTCTTTTAATCTTTTTGCGTAATTAGTTATGTTAAAGAATTCTGAACTGGCCAGAATAATAAAAGGAATCAGAACAAAGGGCACCATTCTAGGTAGCGGAAGTTAGACGAGAGAAAAACAATATCAAACGCACAGCCTGGTATAAAATCAAAGGTTCCTGGGAACAGTGGAAGCAGAAGACCTAATTTATCAAACGATGTTTAAATCACTAATTGATACTAACTGCAAGTAATAAGCCAATTTAATTAGATCCGATAAAAGGAATATTAGAAAATACAAATTTTAGGAATCGAATAAAACTATTAAGATATATTTTTATTTAAATAATAAAGCAATTACTACCATTAGTAGAAAATATACGATTATTTGTTTAGAGTTTAGGGTTAAAAATGCCCATTTCCTGTTATCCTGTTTTGCATCGATTGTCCAATTTACTTAATATATGTCAAATTTTTAAATGAACGGATAATTATTTACATAAACATTAATAAAGGGAAATTTTTTGCGGTTTAACTGCCAAGATTCACTCAAAGATCATTGATTAATAGATTGATCCAAAAATGTAAACAAACCCAGTAGATCAGCATTAATCAATTTGAAATACTATAGAAATCTTTACGATAGATGAAATTCCTGGAACCATAAATGACGATTTTTCTACACCAATAGAATGCTGAATAAAGGTATTTCGCTTCGAGAAAAACTCGAAAAAAGGAGAGCTGTTTTGAATCTAAAAATAGGCCCTACTTTCCCCTGCACATAGACCAAGACGAATAGAGAAGTAAGCAAGCTCCAATGGAAATAATGATAATAATAAAAATGCAGTTATCCCAGGGAGAAAAGTAATAAGTTGGTCAATATATTATTTAGGTGAGAGGAAAACGGGAAGCATTTCGCAATCGTCGGAATAAACGAACATTCTGGAATTACCATTGGAGCGGCCCCATGCTGTTCAAGAATCCATATACTCAGAAGGAAATAAAAGGCGAAGTAAAGAGGAAGTTTGTGGTAAAATAGCTCATTTAGATAGGTTAAATTGCAGTAGTAGGCCATAAAAACAAAAAGTACTTGAAGATTTTAGCGAGAAAAAGATTGAGCACAAGTTTATTTATCGATTTATCTCCACTGAATTTTTCTAGGAGCATGACAGCGCCGAGTTATATTATAGAAACAGGGGGGAAATATCAACCATAGTGAGTAATGAAAACGAAATCTCAAGGCCATAGGAACAAAAGGTCTTTTGCGTTTCCCAAAAATTGGACACTTACGGCTGTGCAATTTATAAAATAACTGCCTTTCAAAATTGAAACGAATCAAAGATCTTAATTATAACATTTATTTGCCTTAATGTTAGGCTTTACTAAAATGTTGTACAAGGAAAAGACAGTGCAATGTAGCATAATTTATGCATAAATAACAATATTTTGCTAATATGGGGAAACGCGATTAGTTTACCTCCCCGTGGTGCACCCTGGGCAACGTATACTCATATGGCAAAAGTCTATTAACTGGCAGTTGACTTCTGACTTCAAACTACCATAACCCCACTGGATGCCATATTCTACCACTTCCACAGTAATCATCCTACCTTTTCTCTGCCTTTGTGTCTGTCTCTTTTACGACTGTAAACCAATCTTCTGCTCCCCATCCCTCGACTTTCTGTTACTTTGATGTTCCTTCCCCCTGTGAAGCCCGAAGTCAGTTAAAGAGCTAATGATAACTATCAAAACGCCTGCCATTTGAAATAAATAAGAGTTGAAAATTGTCAGTTATTTTGAGATGCAACACGTCTTGATTCTGACCGTACATAGAATGACTGGACACTTGTTATTAAGGAAGCTTTAAAAACATGTATGATCTTGTGAACCTTTATCCCATTTAGGGTTATGTCACTTTCTGACTTACTCTCGTACTGAGCTAAAGGTTCAAAAGCATTTTTGCATTAAAGCAGCTTACGTTGGGAACTTTCCTATAGAAGATTTAGGATTGCCAATACTTAGTGAAAATAGTTCGATTATTCACAATAATGTACAGTTTAAAATAGATCGGACAATCAAGTAACTATTTTCAAAGTCCGTACTCGGCCAGCATATTGATTTCGGCCAATTTGCTGGGATTCACCTTCTGCTTCTTCTTTGAAGGCTGATATTCACTACTCCCTTCATCCGTTTCGTCCAGTTTAAGCCGTCGCGATCTGACAAAAAAGACCATGAATAAATTAGACCAAACTACCGAACCTTAGGTATCTTTTATAAAATAAAAAAACTCTTTGTACACTGATGTAAACTATCTACCAATTGGTTATAGTTGGATTCCAATTAATTCACACACGATGAATAAGACAGGAGTACGGCTTCTAGCTGGGGTTTGGATATTAAAATCCAGATGTTTTACCGGCGGGAAAATACTGATAAGGATGATGGGCTAATCAGGAATTGCTCGCTAGTCAAAACACACTATAGCTTTGACCTTTGTTCGTTGGCGTCTTATCCGTGTTTATTTGTACCTGAGCGACTTCAAGATTTTCGCAAAAATTATAGGCTTTTCCAGCCTGCATTTTATACACTATTAACGATTAACATCCTATTTTATATTTTACGTACAGGGGTGTGCGATAGACTTACCTCCACGTGGTGCACCCTGGGCAACATATACTCACGGCAAAAAAGTCTATAAACTGGCAGTTGACTTCTGACTTCAAACTACCATGACCCCACTGCATTTCATATTCGAATAATTTCACAGTACTCATCTTACCTTACCTTTTCTCTACCTTTGTGTCTGTCTGTCTATCTCTTTTACATCTGTGAATCATTGTTCTGTCCCCCTCTCGACTCTTTGTCACTTTGATGTTCATCTTCCTTTCTATGAAGCCCGAAGTCAACTAAAGGGCTAATGATACCTATCATAACGCCTGCCATTTGAAATAAATAAATAAATATTTTACATACATACTTACTCCATTCAAATAAACCTTAGTTGAATTATACCATTTCATCAAATTGAGCATTTCAATTTTTATCAAACCGTAAATTTGAGTGATATCAACACTGAATCTCAAAAAAGGCAAAATTTGACATACACAATCCACCAGTTTTCAGAAATACGAGAACCCCAATTGTAATGAAAAATTTCACTTCAGTTATATTGAACCAAATTGTAAAATATTTACTAATGTAAATATTCCAGACCCTGACATCTCGGTTCGAAATTCAAGACTCATTTGTGTCTTTAAGACCCGTATGATCAAGTGAACTTGCACCAATATAGGAAAACTAGCTGCTAGTCCATACGTATCAATAATACGAGATGGTCAGGTAAGATAAACGATGAGAAAATAAGTTATTAAATCAGTTTTGTCTTAAGTGAATTTGGATTCAAACTGAAGCATACCTTATAGCAGAACCCTCAATAGTGAATTCATCGCCTCGCTTCTTCGTCGTTCTACCTCGACTGATTTGAGAGGGAGCTTCATTGAGACAGAAGGCACGGGCGACGTGTCCCAGATGCAGACGATGAAAGGTAAAATGGAGGCGCATTTCCCCACTAAATGAGGCGTAGGCTCTAATGAAGGAGGTGTAAGCGCGTTCCGCCATCAATTTCAACTCTGAACCCTCTTCATATACTGTTTGGAGAAAATATCGCGACATAATACTGGCCGCTTCTTCTACCGTATTTATTCCTGCTTTCTATGCAGAAAGAAGTTAAATTTATTCAGGAAATGGAATTGGAAGACACAGACGCACCACCCATCTACCCAATTCAGTGCACTGTATTTAAAAAAGAAGTCAACAAAGGCTTAACTTAATCTCCATTTTTTTTAAATAAGCCCACTACTCCCTATTGCATTAAAACGTGAGCCAAATATTAAGTATCAATAAATAATAAAATTAATTCAAAGTTGGTTTCTTCACCTTTTTAGTATTCTGAAGGTGGTAGAGGGCTGTTTGTAGCAGATCGGTTAGATTGACTGGTTTAAACTCTACACCGACAGTTGAAGCGAGTAGTTGAATGAAGGATTTCTCCTCAGACTGGAGAAAAAGGAGAGCTTTCCCACGACCACCGCATCTCGCTGTCCGACCTACACGATGAACGTAGTCGATTGGAGTTCCAGAGACATGATACTGCACAACCCAAGCTACTCCAGCCAAGTCCAGACCCCGACTAGCTACATCAGTTGTGAAAAGGATGCCATTCGGACAACCCGAAAAAGCTTGAAACACTGAATAACGTTCCTAAGCACCAAAAGCAATAAATAATACAAGAAGATTCGTAGACACCGATAAATTGCCTTAACATTTTAGCAAATTAATAACATTTAAAACCCACTTAATAAAGATTTAGTACGAAAACGAGGACGGTTCAACAAAAATAGCCGATAAAATTATAAAATTAAAATACGATTTAGCAATTTTGCAGCATGAGAAATAAATGAAATGCTGAAATACCTTGGGATCCATATTGCCATGAAGGCGATAGAAATTTAAATCATTTGTTCTGAATTCATCCTGGCCACTATCAGAATCTGAGCGCAATGTTTCTGAGAAGAGTCGGTGGTGGAAATCGACACAATCTTGAGTTGCAAAGAAGACAATCAACTTGCCTGATTTACTGTTATACTAGAAGTCAAGTAATTACAAGAAAATGTATGTACAATTACCTTGGCCTTGAGAAGAAGAAAAGCAGCAAGAGCCACCAGACGTTGCTTACAAGGAACTACCAGCAAAAAGTGCTTTAGACCTGAAGGAAGTGAGAACTGTGCAGTTTGCTTGTCCTCTGACTTAACCTTGTCTTTTACGCCATTTCCTGTTTGGTTCTCAGAGACCTCACATTTTACGGGATTTCTCAGAGCTAAACCCGCCAAATTTTCCACACCTGGTGAAAGGGTGGCCGAAAGAAGAACAGTTTGTATAGAACTTTTACCACCTTTCGGGGTTGTTTCACGCACAATTATTTCAATTATTCGGCGAACATCACGCTCAAATCCCAATTCAACAAGTCTATCTGCTTCATCTATTACAAACCATTTGAGAGAACCTAAGTGCAAAGTAGATGTCTTGCTCAGATGATCGAGCAAACGACGTGGAGTGGTCACTATGATATTAAGCCCCTTTCTAATGCTAGCCTTTTCGTTCTTCCGCTTAGCGCCACCGACAAGACAACCAGGAACAATTCGAACACAAGCTCCACAAATTTGAGTGAGAACAGTAAAGGTTTGCGTTGCAAGTTCTCGAGTCGGTAGAATAATGACGCATTTTGGCCCACTTTGGCGAGTGATAGGGGGTTCGGCCGTCATGAGGTCATTTAACATAGGTAATACATATGCTATTGTCTTTCCAGATCCTGTTTGAGCCTTGATCAAAGCGTCTCTACCCTCCATCAAATTCTTGATAGAAGCTACTTGTATAGAAGTGGGATGCTTGAACTTAAACCTATTCTGAATAGCTGCAAGTAAATGAGGGTGTATGTGGACATCGGACCCGAAAGAATTCCATGAGGACTCAGAGAAAACAGACTCAATATTAGGTTGAACAGTTTCCCTACACAAATTAGAATTTAAAAATACTGTTTACCCAATCGCAGAGAGCAAATCTTGTTGTGATAGATGCCTTTTAGACGAAAGTCCAACTTGAAGAGGGTTGCTTTGTATTGGCTTCTCAAGAAATTTTAAGTTACTCCCAGGCGATTGTTTTTCATTTATCACTTTTTTATTCGAATCGCCTGAGAAAGACACATTTTCTGCAACGTTTTCATAGGCATTAGCCGGGAGGCCAACATCTTTGATCATTTCCTTCGCGGTATGATAAGCTAGACCGTTTACATTTCCGTTTTTTCTGACAAAATATGTCTACAAAAGTTATTATTTTTCTTTGCTTACCTTATTTTTACCATTAATCGCAGGTTTTCTTGTGATTCCAAAACCTTGTACACCCTTTGGATTCCTAATGACATTAATCCTCTTTGGAGAGATTTTGGCGCACGATTTATTTAAATTTGACTACACGGTTAAAATTAACACATACTACCTCCTGAGTTAAGCCTGCACTCGAACAAATATTAATAAAAAAATCGTGGTCCATGTGGTGCAAGTCAAGGGACAGACAATTCACATACACCTTGAACTAGTGGCAATAGGTCATTGTTTTAAAGATCAAAAATTATCTGAAACCTCGTATTCTTTAATCAATAGCACTACTTATAAGTTGAGTTTATTTTATTGTCAGACATTTATTGTTTTTATTCTTGATCGTTAAACTAAACATTTAACCATCCATTACTTGCTCAGTATTTAATTATTGCGAGATAATTATGATTTTACTCACCATTTCATAGTTTTAACAAATCTATTTGAACTTATACTGTGCTATTTTCTCTATAACTTTCTATGTTATTTCGGCTTTCTAAATTAAAGAGTAAACTTATTTACTCAACTTGAATGAAGATAATTCGTTTTGATTCACTAAAAATGGCGAAAAGATATTAGATTATGAAAATTTTAATACCAATTAATTGTTAAAGGAAAATGACGAATTTTGATATTAAAAATAAACTTGATATTTTTTCACAATTTGCCCTATTTCATTAACATAAGCAATCGCAGCGGTCTAACTATGTTTAGCTCGTAGAATTTTTTCACTGAAGGTTTAATTTCAGTTAAAGCACCTGCCAAAACAGGTTAAAAGGATAACTTTGTTAAAAAGGGTATCTTGTGGCATAGGTATAAAAGAGAAAATGAAAGAATTAAGTAATATTTGAAGTCTTAGATATATCGAAATACGCCCTGGTAAAACGAATGAATTAGAATTAGGATGTTTGACAAGCACAATCTGATATTTAAGAAAAGAGAATCATGAAATTCTTACCAAAGAATTTTAACCGATATATTGCCCTAAATCGGTCCCATAAGTTTAAATATACAGTTAACTATTCTAATGTTAAGATAGAAATGCCGATTTAAGCCACTTACTAGCATACAATTACCTATGCAAAAGTGACATGATTGATTTTCCCGAAATTGTCAGAATTTCTATGAATCTTTATTTAATCTTTGTTGAACAAATGTGATCAATGATTCCCTAATAATATAAAAATTAATTGCTCTTATTGTCTTCTTTCAATTGAAAGTCTAAACCCTATATATATTTATTATGTAAAATTAACCCATCACTGAAGTAGTTTTGGTAAATTTTAAGTGACAATAATTATTACAAGATATGATAAGCATGTAATTCAAAGGACTAAAAAGATTTTCTCACTATAAGCAAATGGGGCTCTATTTTAAAATATTCATAAATAAATGCATATAAAATTATCAAATGCTTTACAGATTTTTATATTCGTTAAAATCTTTGCATATTTACGAATTATTGACTTCATTGATGGCGCCGCATTTTTTTACTTGTAGGGGTATTGTTGCCGTAGGTTCCCGAGTTTTTTAGTCGTAAAATGTTGGCTGCATCGGTAACTAAAAACTGTGGACGTATTTTAACGTCATTTCGACATTTTATTTCTTTGGCTACTGCTAGAGCTGGCGGATACCCTGGTTTTCAGGAGCCCAATGCTCCTGTCCCGGGTCGAAATCCTGTCTGGTCGGAGACTGGGAGTGAAATATTCAAAGATCTAAAAAGCGGTGACAAGATATTCGTCCATGGAGCCACGGGCACGCCAAGTGTCCTTTTATCATATCTGTATCATCACATCAGAGAGATTGATATAAAACACCTGAATGTATTGTG
The DNA here is from genome assembly GCA_900617975.1 of Rodentolepis nana. Lineage (NCBI taxonomy): Eukaryota > Metazoa > Platyhelminthes > Cestoda > Cyclophyllidea > Hymenolepididae > Rodentolepis > Rodentolepis nana. The sequence continues at coordinate 10,240 of UZAE01013723.1, read as the reverse complement.
CCTTATGCCTATGGGTCCTCAGAGCTTGTTCAATGAAGACGTACGTGATAAGGTCAGACTTACTACTCCTCTGGCTAGTGGGTTACCCTTACTAATCTTTATTTTTCATAGACAAGTATTGTCGTGAGGCTGTAAATGATGGGAGGGCCGATTTTATCCCAATTTCAGTGTCTGAAATGCCTCTTCTTTACCGTCAAAAGCACGTTGATTTAGATTATGCTCTTATATCGGTCACCCCACCTGATAAGCATGGATTCTGTTCACTCGGTACTTTTGTTGGTACCACTCGATCAGCAGTTCAAAATGCCAAAAAGATTGTTGGTATGTTTATCGTCCATCAAAGTTATCTTGATTAGCTCAAGTAAACCCGATGCAACCCATAACCTATGGTGATTCAACAATCCACATTAGCAATATTGATTACTTGATAAACGGGCCTCAGCAGCTATTTGAGCATAGCTGGAAAACTATTTCTCCAGCAGAACAGAAAATCGCTAATATTATCGCTGAAAATCTTGTTGATAATGGAGCTACTCTCCAACTGTGTAAGAAACCATTCTGTTTATTTCACTTATCAATTTCCATCTGTTAATGTGTATGTTATTTTATTCTGCACAGCTCCATCAAATATTTCCCAACAGCTTACTCTCCAGTTACGTGGACATAAGGATTTGGGCCTTCATACCGAATGCTTTGGTGACGGTGAAGTTGATCTTGTCCATCTTGGAATCATCAACAATCTCTACAAAACGATTCTCAGAGGTCGAATTGTTGCTAGCTATGTCATTGGATCAAAGAAGACCTTCAATTTTATCAATGAGAATCCTCTTGTCGGTAAGGCTAAAACGCATAATAACATAGAGCTTTTTCTGGATGGAGAACCTTTTTTATGCTCCATCTAATTAGTTGAGATTTGACTAGTATATCTTTGTAGTATGATCTTCTATAATGTGTGTTCATACTAGAGTGTGGACCAAGCGAATTTATCTTCGTAGTTGTCAAACTAATGTGTACTGTTGTACCTTTGTGAAGCAATTTACCATAATGTTCTTTGTTACTTTCTGTTGTGCATGATTGTGCTTCCCCATCTAGCTCACTGACTTTGATCAGGTTTATTTTAAATAGTTTCCCTTTTATATGATATGGCATAACAACCACAATTAGTGCTTATCGTTAGAATTGATTAAGTTTTCTTACTTCATCCGTGTGTTCCCAGTCATTTTACTGATGGTATGTGTTCTCTACCCTAGTTTATTTTTCGTTTAATCAAGACGGCTAGTGTTGTTATTTTAGTGACAATTAATGTAACAACGAGGTACTGTCAAGACTTTTTAAAAAATTTCAGCTCTCTACGACATCGCCTGGGTTAATTCGCCGGAGTTGATTGCTCGAAATCCAAAAGTTACGACTATCAGTCATGCTTTTGAGATGGATCTTTCTGGACAAAGCTCCTCAGATGGATATGATGGTCACATTTTCACCGGTGCGTTTTTCATTTTTTGCTTATATATTTCCTTCCTCACCATTAGTTGTTCATGCATACATTTTGAGTGGACAGTTTATGCTTGTCTTATTTTCGTTTGAAATCCCACCTTGATTATAGATGGTTTTGGAGGTTTCCCACACGATGTGATAATACTCTATAAGCCTGCATATTAATGCCACTTATGTAATCATTCCGGCTTGGAACAATTAATAGAACATCTAGTGTTTAAAATTAAGCACAATACTTTATCGAATATATTTCAAATTAGTCTGAAGACCTGGTATCCTCTTAAATACATTACAGTGGCAAATTATCAGTAGTCTATGATATGCTTACCCCTTCGTGATTCTAGCATGTTTCGAGCTTCGTCTTCCTATCACTGTGGTATGGGGATTTTAATTTATTATTCTTTCAAAATACTGTAATATGGTTTCAGGGTTTGCGGAGTCGAAAAATGCATTTATCACAGTGCCACGCCCATGTATTAATGAGAATCAAGAAGCGGTACCTTTTCTTATCGGAGCGCGATTCGTAGGCATAAGTGCGAGTTTTTTTGCAAATTGCATCCCAAAACTGAAACTGACACTACCAATCTATTTAGGTTCAATTTGCAGCACCACAAACCATTAAGTTACATTTACTGTTATTTAATCTCTAAAATGCTTTATATTTAGTGATAGATGAATTAGGAAGAGGGAATAATGTGTAGTTTGAAATTGTAATTAAAAATTTGGTAGGAATAGGGAGTCGATTGGAATGGGGAAATTCTATGTAATTTAACTTATCTTCTACTCCCACAGGTGTTGGTGGTGTAATTGATTATCTACGCGGAGCCTCGATCGCATCTGATGGTGAGGGCAAGCCAATAATCGCCATGACTTCGTTGAATGCCGAGGGGAAATCGGCGATTGTGCCCTTCCTCTCACGGGGCACCTCGGTGGTGGCCACTCGTGCTCATATCCACTACGTCGTCACCGAGTATGGGATCGCCTACCTCTTTGGCAAAAATATTCGCCAGCGTGCTCATGCTCTCATTCAAATTGCACACCCGGACTATAGGTGAGCCTTTTAATCACAGAAACACCTGCCATGGTATTTTACTTGAATATATTAGACCACAATATCAATAAATGGGATATTTTGAAATGATTGTTGGAAAATCTGTGCACAAAATTTTACAGTTCGGTTTCTTATCACTTCCCGAATATATGCAAAATATTCATTAATAGACGATATTGCTCGTATGTTGGGCGAAGGTTTTTATTGCTTCTCGTAGTTATGCGTCCACAATTACACTGTTCTCATTATTCCCAAAACAGAATGAAGTGCTCATATTGAATGGTACACTGAGTTAAAATCAATCGAAGTGTATTTAAAATAGCCCCAATGGGCCATTTGAGGTGTGTATAAATTCAAAAGGGTCTTATGAAAATATCATTTGAATCATAGGTGGAAACAATACAATGTGAACTGTAGAAAAGCACTTGATTATTCATTAAAATAAGTAGAATTAATAGCAATTTCTTAATATTCATCTTGCTTCTTTTAGAGAGTCTTTAGAGAAAGCGGCCTTCGACCGGCTCAAATGCATGCCATCTCCCTAATCACCAAGTATTTCGTACAGTTCTCACCCAACAACCAAACTAACTTTTTGCGTTAAATATAGAAGAACAAATGTGTAAATGTTTCGCTTTTACTCGGCCACCCACTTCTGGATTCAACTATTTGTTTTTTTGCTTATTAATAGGACGCTTTGCTTAATTTGGATTTTTTTAAAAAATTCGGGTATGGGGTTATTTAAGCCATCGAATCGTGTTCTGAGGTCGGTGAAATGAATACTTACAAAGTGCGGGGTAGATAAGCTTTTACTTATTGAGATTTTTAATTATTGTAGCTCAACGCTTCCGAATTTTGTCCTAACGCTATGCGATTGTGATAATACCTAAGAGAGGAAGAATTTATTTGCAAATAGCTAACCAAAATAAATCGTTATATTTGCCGATTGAAGAACACAGCGAAGGAAAAGTTTGGGAAATAGAATTCGAAATTTACGAATGTGAGAAAGGAAGAGTGATCCATTTGTGTTGGTATTATGATATTTTCATTGAGAGCAGGAATAAAGCATCCTCAATCTCTCGTTAGAATCTATTGCCTGTAATCCCCTTGGCAAAGTACTCTAGTGTGGCAAATCTCCCGAAGTTTGCTAAGTTACCTCATGACATAGGATAAACATGCGTATGACGCCTTACTACATTACAGGTCTTATCTGGGGTCAACGGAAAATAGCATCTTTCTCGAAGTTGGAAAAACAAGAGTGGAAGCATTTTAAACAGCGAGGACGAACGAGATGGGAAGAATCGAAAGTGGGAGACAAATTTAACTTGAAATATGGGTTTGACAGGCGATGGTTGGATGGCGAGTTAGAGCTGCTCGTTTGTTGGCCGCTAGTGTTGGTCAGTCAAAAGCACTGGAGTCGAATTAACTAGATGTCTTCACCAGTTGCTCATCATGTCACCTCGTCGTGGTCAGAAGGGATGCTGTCATGGGAATAACCTGTGAGTTGATTTGCAGACTAGTTCCATTGTTGCATATGTCCCATTGCTGGAACCTACCCTCATCTCATCCGCCACTTTAGACGAGTCAATTGAACCTCAGTGAAAACCACCAGGCCAGAAAATTTCTTTTAATTATACTATCTTCGTCGCTCTTGTCACTTATTGTTACTCATCCGTCTCTGTATTTGCTTTTAACGTGACTTCCTAAATTCACCTTTTTCCCTTCTTCCTAATCCAAAGCAGACAGTGCTATTTTGTTCTAATTGAATATATTCTTACAAATAATCGTTATTATTATTTCAAATGGCAGACTTTATGAAATTCATCATTAACCCCTTAGTTACATAGAGGGCATGTGGGTTGAGTGTATACTCCCAA
>UZAE01013722.1:4699-19767 GCA_900617975.1 Rodentolepis nana | reverse complement strand
AAAGGAGGCAGAAAGGGACTAGTTAATTAAAGGTGAAGACACAGAATGGGATCGCTGCCTATATGTTATTTTTTGGTTTTAAATAACTTCGACAATCAATTGGTCTTTTTTAAGGAGAAACCACACAATCCAGCTTCTGAATACATGGATATATCGGAATTAAGATTAGTGATTCAAAGAGAGTTTAAGTGCAAATTTAGAGACTCAGTGTTGACGAGGAAGTTAGGTACTCACTGTTTTGCATTAGCTTTGTTTATAGAGAAGAAAAACATTTCTTGTAGTTTTTGGAAGAAATCAATTTTGGGCTGTAAATGAAAATCGTTACCTGAGTAATTGTGAGAATTTTTGAGATCTCGGCCTATATGCTATTTTTTGGTTTTAAATAACTTTGACAATCAGTTGGTCTTTATTAAGGAGGAACCACATAACCGCATGACATTCAAATAGTCGAATGCTCTACCACTGGGGTGTGCGATAGACTTACCTTCACGTGGTACAGCCTGGACAACGTATATTCATACGGCGAAAAAGTCTATTACTCGGCATTTGGGGCTAATGATAAATATCACAAAGCCTGCCATTTGAAATAATAATAATAGTCAATTAGTCTTTATTTAGAAATAAAGTGTTCAATGATATCACGCCATCATTTATTGCCAAATACTCATTTTTATGCCCGCTTGCTTGGCTTTAATTTGGTTGAAAAAATTAACTATTAGAGGCTAAAAACTGCACACGCTTCTGCCATACGGAATCGACTGTTAAATATGTTAGAGGAGCAACAAATATCATCGTTCTCTATTGTGAAAGAGGGTTAGTTGGTCTGAAAAAGAATGAAAGGATCAGCAGTCATACGACCACTGGAAGCGTAACTCATAAAAAGGCGAATTAAAAACCTCACGCTAATGGCAGATTGAAATGGGAACAAGACTCAAACAGAATTGAATCGCATGAGGAATGCAACTGAAATGAATGGGACACGCGGACTTGACAGTAGTCTACCTAAGTTGAGGAAAATAAAATTTAGGCTTAAAGACAAGATTTTAATGATTGCCATGGCTTGCTAGTATTTTCAAGCCAATTATTAAGCTTAAGTCTACATAACTTAGTAATAATAATAAATAATGCAATGTATGCTATGTATTATTGCTAAAAAACATCTATTTGGGCTACAGGCCTATTCTTGCCTTCTTCATTGAGTCCGAATGGTGATACCTTAATGAAGGGCAACTAAGAGTCATAGAAATGGGAAATCGCACCAACGTCTGCCTCAAATCTAATAAAATTTCGTTGAGCATGCCTAAAAGTGATCTTGATTGAACTAATTGGACACTAATTTTACTCCATTTTTTAATAAATGTACTCTCTTTAGTCTGTCCCTTTTGTATCCATGTATATTAATGCAACAAATCTCTTCTAATTCGGTGGAATCTCTTATTATCGCTCAAATACTCCATAAGACCATCTTCTCTCTTGCAATTATCTCCATCAGAAATCGATTATCGATTTGCAATGGAAAGTGCAAGCAAGCATTCGCTCTTCAAGTCAGCGCGGTTTTATGAAGACTTTTAATTATTGTAGCAATAAATCAACATTGTATACTATGAAGAAAGCACCGTTTCCTAGCAGCTGCTACTTTTGATACCTCCCTGTCTCTTAGTGTCATAGCAACCATTTTAATATCTATGGTTTCTCATCCTCAACATGTTCAAGTAATTTCGATTATATGGTTTTAAAAGTGCTATTTTACATTTAATTGAGACCTTACTCTACTCACCATAGCAACAAATTGCATTCAAATTAGTTTGAACCGAATTCTTGTTGCCATGTTGAGAGCATGGAGACATGAAAAGTAAACGGTCTTTTGTGTTTAGAATCATTTAATGTTCCCCGTTGGTGAGTCCTATTAGGCGCCAAGGAAAACTGTGAAGATTATGTAGCCCTTTCTCATATACCTTGTAAGTTAATTTTCACTAAAGTTTAAAGTAATCTGGAACTTTACGTACTTTGAATATCTTGCCGTAATTTGACTAAAGTTGTAAGTAAAAAAGTTGTTCATACTGTGAAGTGCTTACATATAATACACGCGCACCCTTATTTTTATTAAATCTGTAGCGGATTGCCACACTAGTAAAGCCTGACTGACTCAGAAATCTCTATGGCAGATTCCCTAAGTAAAGCCTGACTGACTTAGAAATCTCTATGGCAGATTCTCCTGACTCAGAAATCTCTTTGGCAGATTCTCCTACATCTAGACCGACTCAGAAATCTCCATGGCAGATTCTCAAACATCTAGCTACCGGCTCAGAAATTTCTATGGCAGATTCTCCAACATCTAGCTAGGAATCAGAAATCTCTATGGCAGATTCTCCAACCTCTAGCTAGAGAACAGCTAAGCTATAGCTCAGCTATAAAGAAAACAGACGTGTAGCACGGAGCGCGTTTATATCTGTGGCAGATTCTCCTACATCTAGCTAGACTCCCAGAACGGCAGATTCTCCAACGTCTAGCTAGACTCCCAGAACCAGGGAGATTCTCCTACATCTAGCTAGACTCCCAGAACCAGCTAAACCATAGCCCAGCTATAAAGGAAACAGACGAGTAGCACGGAGAATTCTCCAACATCTAGCTAGACTCCCAGAACAAGCTAAGCTATAGTCCAGCTACAGAGGATACAGACGTGTAGCACGGAACATTTATTCAGTAGTAGCGAAACAGATGTGTAACACGGAGCACGTTTATACAGTTAGTATATCGCGGTTAAAGTGTACACGCAAGAAGCTTAATCATGATCAGGATGGCGGATTAGGTTAAACAAACAGAGGTTAATGATTGGTCACAGTTTGTACGGTCGCACCTCCCAATCATGGCGTGCAGGCATGCGATGACGTGTCCCACAAATCAGCACAAGGATTTGAAAATTTGAAAATTTCCTTCTATCTACAATACCAAAATTTGTACGCTATTAAATATTAATACTTTACAAATGTGTGATTTAGAAATTTAATTTATGTTGCAATAAATTAATAATATATACAATAAAGGTAGCACTTTGTCCTAGCAGCTGCCACTTTTGATACTTTCCCGGTCACCTAGTGCCATAGCAACCATTTTAATATCTATGATTTCTCTTCCTTGCTATGTTCAACTTAAAGGTGATATTTTACATGTATTTGAGATCTGATTCCACTTACCATAGCAACAGATTCTATTCAAACTGATTTGAAAAGCATTCTAGTTGCCATGTTGAGAGCATGGAGGGATGGAAAGAGAACGGTCTTTTGTGTTTAGTATCAGTTAACACTCGCTGTTGGTGAGTCTTATTAGACGCCGAGGAAAATTGTGAAGATTATGCAGCCCTTTCTCATATACTTTGTAAGTTAATTTTCACTAACTTTTAAAGTAATCTGGAACTTTCCTTACTTCAAATATCTTGTCGTAGTTTGACAAAAGTTGCGAATAAAATAGACGTTAAAAGCGTTGAAAATACTGCGAAGTGCTTACATATAATACAAGCTTGTTTCTTGAATTTTGACAGTAATTAATTATTTCGTTTTTCGTTTTTTGTAAATTTTCAGTTTGTAGCAACTATTTCTCCCAATTAATTTAAATAGAAATATTTCAGAATACAATGGTTGGTCTTTTAAAATTCGACAAATTACATGAATGCATTAAAATTGACCAGGAGGCTTATGTACTTCATGCATAAAATGATTTTGCTACTTAAGGAATAAGGAAAATTAATTTTCTAGTTACAATTTATACAGAATGTGAGATTAGAAGGGCTTCAGTGGTAAACTCAATCCAAGCACGATTAAACAGTGTACCTAAACATTCTGGAGAGTGCAACCGTGTGTGTGCGGTTGGACTTCTCAGCTAATCAACTATTAATATTCACTCCATCCATATATTAAATTCATTAAATTACTCATCTTATTTGCTGTGCGTATAAGTTCAATAAACTCTATACTCACTAAAAGGCTGTTTCCTCTTTATCGTTGATGTAATTATGCGTGTTAAGGGAACATTTCTCAATCAGGCTATCTTGCCATACGGATTACTCTGGACGAGACATGACTTTTTCACGTAGCCATCTGCAACACATCTTTATCTAGGGCATTAATTTGATGTGCTGATTTTGTAAATTACATGTTTTTTGATATAGGAAAATTATAACAGTACAAAATTCTCTATTTTCACCTCGAAACATAACTTGGAAATAATTTTCCATAAAAGAAGTGCCTAAATGTGCATTTATCAACCACACGAAATCAAAACTAATGCAAATTTAACGCATCTGTTTTGGCTTTAGGTATTCTTCACGTTTCAATATTTAAGTTACCAGTCCACTGTGACTGACGTGTGTGATAATGAGAGAATTTTCCAAGCATACCACTACTGCTCTTATGCATCGCACTACGGAGTAAGTTCAGTAATTCCTACTTATTATTTGTTAGTACAAATTATTAATTTTTGTTACCTTTCCCAGTTGGATGTTGAGTCATGCAATCTGCAATGTAGGAAGTTGTCCTACGATTGTTCAGCTTTGATAGACACCGTTATTTGCATGTGTGGTGATATTCCAACGGATATGGTGGGAAACTCATACACTTGTCCCATATCCCCGATTGAAATTCGGTGTAGACCTGGAAAGGGAGTCACTGCTGTGATTGACGTAAGTCATTGTACGAATTTTCTAACGATTTCTTATGTCTAATGCTATTTTTCTTTTCTCTAACTAAACGATTATTTATTGCTTATGCCCATATAAGGGTAAAGGTATCATGAATTAACCAAAGGTAAATATCTAAATTAGAAAAGTAGTGAACCAAACCCTTTAAAAAGTTAAAGTGTGTGATAAAGTGACATTGAATTCAATATTTAACAAATCCCACTGTATTGAGTTTCTGCAAATTCTAATCTGTCCACTCTTCACAGAGGATTTTGCTTACTTTATCAAGTTCTCTTGTTCAAAAGTTTATACCATCGGATTTGATATCACACTTCTTGCTTGATCTCATGCTAATGAACTCAGAAACGAATTAAATATTGAACAGCCTTGACACGTTCCTCTCTTCTAGCCATTAAAAGTCAAGGAAAATTTCAGGTTGGAGTTTATTTGACAAGAGGCAATCATGCTAAGTTATCGCCTTTGGGTGTAGATATGAGGTTTAAGCAATGACCTCGTTATTATGCATTATATCATTACTTTGTTTATATTCATTTGAAAGCAAAGAAACTAATAGTGTTTTATCATTTGCCTACCAATTTGGAAGACAAAGACAAAAGTTACTAGCTCAAATCTATGGAAGTTTGGGAGGGAGAGGAGAGGTTGAGATGAACAGTAACTGCCAAATTGTAACGCCTTCTCGAAAATGAAGTGGAGTGCTTTCACATTTAAATACAGCAAAGAAAGAAGTTTGATTGAAAATGGTATAAGTCTTTTCTGTTCAAATGATGAGGAGTTTACGCACGGTCGCTCATTTCAAAAATTATTGATCAAGAAGCGATTAAATGCAGTACTTTGGAGAACCATATATTCCGTAATGCAGTTCAAATGTCCATTGAACTAGCAACACGACTCTATAAAGCACCGAGTGTTTGCGTATTCTACCTACTACTTTAGGTTAAACTGACTTGCAATAGGAAATCCTATTATCCAACTGGAATTACTAACTGTTCTTCCACAACATCCACTAAAGAGTTTACGATAGTTTTTTCAAACTTAGGGTCTCAATTATAGGCATAACCTAGGCAGATATAATCATAAGGGCAAATATAAGCATTGTTTTTAACAGTTGCTCTTTTTATCTTTGAAGGCAACTCTGGGGACTTTGATCCCAACTTTGGTAGGTGGTGCACAACGAATAAACTTGGGATATCAAGTGGTGCCCACCGAAGTGACAAATCGCCTAAATGACATGACTCTAACCATGAAAATACTACCAGAATCTCTATTGGAAACTCTTGGAAAACCTCCCCCATCTGAAATCAATTTCATCTCGTCCGTTCCACAGTCACGAGATATCCAATTCAGTCTCAATTATGAAAATACTAAGGTAAGAAATAATTTATTTTGCCTGATCAACTGAAAACCGATAATATAGACGCATCTTTTAACTAATCATACCATGGAGCAATATTTGAATGGATAGGTGAAGGAAGATTAATCCAAATAAATTGAATCATTTAAATGTTGGTCTGTGGCTCCGCAGGTAGGAGATTTCTATGCGTATTGAGGAGCAACAAGCGCAAATATTGATCTCAGCCTTAAGAGACTGGTTATATGTTTATCGGTTTCGATGAGTAGAAAATCAATAATCAATAATTGAGTTTACGCAGAAAATCTACAGTGTACTGCAATTAAAAGAAGCTTATTATAAACCAATTCATTCTTTTCCATTTTCTGTCCTACACAATAACCCTTTCTAAGTTTCTAGTTCACCGCAGAACAATTCGAAGCATTTTAATTTACAAGGCTGGTCAATGTTGATAAAGATGAAATTTAATTACATTTTACGTTTGACAACGAAGTCTAAGAAAATTACTTTTTGAGCTTAAATATGGGCATGTTTCAATTGTTCTTCCCATTGATTAAAATAAACATTTTTTGATTAGAGTTTGTTAGCTTAAAAATAAATATGTTTTTCTATGTGCAGGTTGCTATGAATTCCTACAAAGTGGAATTCAATAGAACAATCTCAATTGAGAGATTGAGTTTCGCCTGTCCAGAAAATGTTCGGAAGAATGAATACTTCAATTGTCACCTCATTGCTGAAAGTGTTGGTGGATTCGACGGAAAGGTGACGTGGGGAAATCAGCTGAGCCCAGACTTCCATTTTCCAAGTAAGTTAGTAGAGTGAAATCCCTTGAAGTAATTAATCCATTCAAAACCCTAGTGAAGACATAACATCGAGCTGAAGTAATTATTTTTGGGTACTAATTTAGGTAAAATCATGGATTACATCGGAACTGAAAATGTCTACTCTGGGAGTAACTTGCCTCATTGCAGTGAAAGTGGTCTAATTATCACAGGAACCCAAGCCATGTATGCAGGAGACGTACAGGAGATATTTCTTCATCTCAAGGCCAAAACGGCACTGAAAATTTTCGTAAGTCATTTGATTAATCAATACGGTTGTAGTGTCTGTTCTAATTCTGTGCGTTACTGGGGAATAATATGAAAAGTTTGCCAAATTGAATCTGGCCACTTTTAGTTATGCGAAACCAGTTAATAATGAAGCTAGCAGCCTAAGACTGTAAGGAGGAAACGAATTTTCTTCAGCCGCATTAAGTGTGATGCATATCTACGTTTCAATATTCCAACAATAAATTGCTATTTTAATTCTAGATCCTACGTGCAGCCTGTGATAGTGGGAAAGTCTATGACTACTTAACTGATGCCTGCCAGATGGCACCATTCGATGGCACCCCATGCGCTCCAAACGAAGTTTACACACCGATATACCGCGTCTGCTTCAGCTCTACTCAAAATGTCACCAAAAGAAATATTAAGCAGGATGCTCCAAATACCGACACTACGATTCCTTACATGATCGTTAAGGTTAGAGCATGTGACCACGTTTTCGTTGATTGGGACTTATAAATATGCTATTAGAGAACTAGCCAATAAGAAGAGAGAAGATAAAAGTGAAGCAGAAGTAGGTCTCATAGTAGAGAAATCGAAAATATTTGTTTAAATTGTATTTTCACCAAGTCGTTGGATGTATCAGCTCCTAGTCTTTCGAATTAATATTTTCCAAATTTGACCTCTTGAGTTTTGGGTTAATTTTTATTGGTGCAAAATGTTAAAACCAATCGTTATAACTCAGATTTAAAGTAAAGACACCCAAAGCTTGAAGCTTTTTACTGATCTAAATTTCTACTTAGAAAACCTAAAATGATCAGGAAAATGATACCGAATGCATGCACTTTTTAGAAACACGATTTAAGGAGAAGATTGAGTTGCTCCGATTTGGCTGTATTAAGTGGCTGACAATGTCATTTCAACAAAAATGTAACCTTTCCAAAAGTTGATACCGAACTAGATTGTTTTAAAAATAGACGCTCACTTGCTCAGGCATATTTTTTGACCTTGTTACTCTCACTGCGGCAGGTGCTGCCGGTGGATGCAAGCGAGTCTGGACTACAGAGTTTCGTGCTTCAGAAGCCATTCAGGGTAGAAGTCGGAGATCGAATTGCCCTACTGACGGATAAGGAAGATGCAATTGCTTGTACAGCATCGTCTTCAACTTCACCTGCTGATCTTGTCTACAATATTCAACCAGGCATTGGTCTAATTGAAGGCACGAAAATAAGTGGGTTCACACGATTGAGGCAAAAGCGATTTAAGGTAAGACCATAACTAACTTTAGTGTTTAGAAACTGATGGTAAGACGAGCTACTTTTGATCTGTGGCTGATTTCTCTAAAGGATCAAGTTGTACCAATTCTCACTGTCCTATCCATAAAACCTGCTACGAAACGATCTCTTGTAATGCTCTTCAGCTTAGTTATCCACCTTTTTCCTGAAATAATATTTGTAAAATTCTTAGAAGAAAACAGATTAACAATTTTCTTTCAATCAAAGTATGCTATTAATTTAATTACTATCCCCACCCTCCTTATTCACCTATAACTTCAAACTTCTTAGACAATGATGTCGAAATGTATTTTCTGGAATGGTTAAGTTAATTGTCTCAAAGCGAACTCTAAAATGAAGGGATTGTCTATTTAATAACTATCGTAGTTAAGATGTTCCATCAATTGAGTATCTCTGAGGATCCAAAATGCAGCCCTTCTGCTAGATTGGAGAATTTTTTTTCTCAATTTTATTTGATGTCGATGCACTAATTAATCAAGATTCTACTTTATTTCAACTGTTCTTATTCCTTTCCAGTAAAACAAGAGTAAAGCAGCAGGTCCTTAAAGTCTCGTTTTTTGGCAAAAAAGGTAATAGTAATCTTCATAAGAGAATATAACTAGCTCTTTATAAAAAATATTACTTACAAATATTGTCTCACATATGCACCATAACTGGAATATAAAGGTCTGTTTGTCACACTTCAATCTTACACTTACAAGCCTTCCCTAAGCTCAATGATCTTAACAACTTGGAAAGATTCCCAGAGCTAACTAAGCTACCATAAAGCTATAGAGAAAACAGATGTTTTATGTGGAAAACTTTTATTTGTGATGCGTGAGTAGGGGTATGTGCAGACAAGGAGATTAGTCATTATATTAATATGGCGGATTCGATCAACCATGCGAGGACTAATGATTGGCGATTGACTGCATGTTCTCTGCACTCACAAACACACCTTTTTGGAAAGTTTAAACTTTTTAAACTTAAAAACGTCTTATTTAGTCTGTGTTTTCTTCAAAGTATTCAATGGCTTAGAAATTTTGTAGATATCCGCTGCTATAGCGACACTTCAAAATTCAATGGTCTTTGAGGGTCGTTTGGAGACTGCCGGTGCAAAGAAGGTAGTAGCTACAATCAACGTTGATCCGCATGCTGAAGTACCCCTACTCAAGGACTTAACTTGCACTGTCAACGTCGTTGCTCCACTTGTTACACCGAATCTCACAAGGAGTCTTTTCGATCGGAGCAAGAGTGAACTTCTTCTACTCACTCTTGATCAAGGTCAATTTAAGCTAAAGAAAATACTTTCCTTATTAATATAAACTGCATCTTTACCACAGATACTTAATTTCAGAAAGGTCACTTTTAGCTTGAAAACAATTTGAATACAGATCTATTGAGTTATATAACAATTAATTTGACGGTGGGAGGAACTTCGAAAATACTTGCAGGTGGATTTTCGCAAGAGGACAAATTATGAAATTTGAATTGACCTGATCATGAAGTAAGAAAGAACTCACCATTCCTAGTTCCTTTAAAATTAATAAAGTATGAAGTGTGAAAGTTAGGCAGTCATCATTTATATACTAATTGACAGGTTTTATGATAGTTATCATTAGACCTTTAGATGACTTCGAACTTCACAGATGGAAGGAATATCAAAATGAAAAAAAATCGTGAGGTAGGGGAATTGAAGAATGATTCATAGATGTATATGTGACAAATGTGGTGTAAAAGTAAAAGTTGCCACAAAGGTAGAGAGAAAGGCAAGGTGAGGTGAGTACTGTGAAATTGGTCAAATATGACATACATTGGGGTCATGGTAGTTTAAATTCAGAAGTCGACTGTCAGTTTATTGACTTTATGTGCCATAAGTATAGGTTACCCAGGGTGCACCACATGGAGTAAATCTATCACACACCCATTAGGTACTCAAAAAATGTCAATAAAAATAACCTCAATGAAAATGCCTAGTGGCAGAAATTCTCTAAACGCAATAGCTTAAATTCATATTCTAAGACCATTTAGCAGTGAGCATTCACCAAAACCACATATCAACTTTTTGCAAGTGAAGGTTGGTTGAAGTAACGCAATATGCCAGTGTTGCACATATAAGTAAGGTTATGATAATGGGAAAATCTGACTAAGTTGAACCTAAATGTCAATATTCCATTTAAAATCGAGTGTTGTTTGGTCAATTTTTTTCCATTTACCAAAATTTAATTCTTGAAGCTGAATTTTAATATAAATTAATTTTTTAGAGAAATGAGCAGTTAACAAACTGTTTGGAATGGTGACATTAAGAATACGTACATGTAATAAGAGCAAATACTTGAAATAACTTAACTTTGATCAATATTTTAGATGTGAATTTATAAAAAATGCTTCTACTAATATGGTATTAATTAGTAAATAGGAATTCGAAATACCAGGAATATTCTGAATGCTCTAATGACCTTGTTTTTCTTCCACAGAGAGTGAAGTTACTTACATCTGGGAATTTGGAGATGGATCGCAGGCAAAAACTTCCAGCGAAGCTAGAATTAGTCATATGTTTCAAAGAGTTGGGCAATTAACTCTTACAGTAACGATCACGACCGCCTTTGAGGTTGCTTCTCATCAATACTTAATCGAGACCTACGAAGCAGTGTCTCTGGGTGACTTGAGAGTCGAAACCTCCTCTCCATTGTCATCCAAAGCACCTATCGATGTTGTAGTCGATGTGGTAGGCGGTTCAAATGTAACCTATGCCTGGTTCGTCAATCAGAGTAAGGCGTTTGTTACCCAGATTCCGGCAGCCAGTATCACGTTTGATCATGCAGGCAGCTACCATGTGAGCGTGACAGCAAGCAACGCCTTCAGTAGTGCGGAAGCAACGACGACAGTCCACATTGTTGCCACACTCTCAGGTAACTTACTTATATTCCTCCTTACTTCATCAGTTCACTATGTGGAAATAAAACCTTTATTTAGAGGATAATTCATGTCACACCACACATAGATTAGAAGACACACTGGATTAATAAATATGTAGCAGTTTAATGCACCATCATACTGAGCAAATTAACCACCTCAATTTCGGAATGCTCAACTAGAGTATTTTCTTAGTGAGGAGATCTGTTGTGTGGGTAGAAAACCATAGAAGTTAAATCTTAACAAGATTGCAGGCAGTAGACTGTAAATTTTGCACTTGATAAAAGTTCCGATTTCCTTGTCAGAGAAAGTATATTGATGGTTCAGAAAATGAGTAAATCTAGTACTGACAGAAAGGAATTTATATTTTCTTTGTGTAATAGTTAATTTACGAAAGAGACAACAAATCATGAGACGTTACTCTAGAGATCAACAAAGTCGTCTTAAGGTTAGATCAGCTTACTATCAACTCCAGGTCAACCCAATTTTTGCTTATCTTATCTTCAGATTTAAATGATATTATCTTATCTTTTAAGATCATGTTTAGCATATCTGATCGGAAGTGTTTATAGAGGCAGCGAAACTCAAATAATTGATAAAAGAGATTATCCCCATATAGTATTTGAGTATACTTTGAGTATAATCGTTTTCTTGTATGCAAAGTTTTCCCTAATTTTGACCCCTAAAGCCCCAAAGACCAATTTATGAAAATTAGACATATTAAACACTTCTCAAAGGTCAAATTCAAATACTCTGGGTTTAAATTAATAATGCAAGTTTAAACAAAAACAACCATCACCGTTTTCCCTTGGCAATTTTATTCCCTTGGTGATTAGGGTTTATTTGTTTAAAACAAAAGTTAAAACTTTTTGTTTATTTTTATATTTATTTTAAATGCGTTGCACTTGATTTTCTCGTGCGTCATCTCTTCAGGTTTGGATCTCAAATATGACAGTATCGCCGTTGAAACGAAATCAGTTTTAACCTTCATTTACACTGATGGAATTCCCACTAGCGGTGAAATATCAGTGGATTCTGGTGAATGGAGACCTGTGAAACTAAACCTTGCTGAAAGGGTGTTTTACTCCGAACCTATGATTTTCCAAGCTATTGGACAGCATAAAGTCTCCATTGAATTGTGTAGTGAACGAGGCTCCATGCAAAGGATATTTGATTTCTGGGTGGAAAAAGTACCTATTCATTACTCTATTGAATCAAATGAAAAGTAATAGACAAGGAACAAATGGGAAAGATTGTGGACTAGGGTCATTTCATCACAAATTATTTTATATATTTCAGAAAAATACCTGTAAATACTCCAATAACTCTGACATCTCGAATTCAAGGTGTTGGCAGTGGAGGTGTGATTGAAGTATTTGATGAATATGGCTATTTCGATACTCGAAATGTTGGTCGTAATGTTTTAATTTCACCCCAATTCACTCACCAACATCCCGGTTTCTCCAATCTCGGTACATATGTGCTCCACGGAAGTTTAACTATTGGTTCTGTCAACTTGTCAAATATTGAAATTATCTATGTCATGCCACCACTTGGTGCCTACCTCCTGCAAGTGAATCAAACTCGTGTTGCTGAAAATGAAGAGCTAATTGCGAAAATAGTTCTTATAAGTGGCCAAGAAAGTCCATGTCTAGACGTATCAATTGACTGGGACGATGGAACTGAGCCAACTACCTTGGCTTACTATCAATTGTATGCACCAATAAAACATACCTACACTAAGGGAGGACAATACTCCATACAAACTGTGGTAGAACAAAATTCAGTGAAAGAAACCCTCCATGATGTCCTTGTTGAAATTGGTCCTGGACTTTCTAATGTGTTTTGCAGTGTCAGTCCAAGTAGTTATATTACTGTCGGAGATTATTTCGAATTGGTAGGTGAATTTTACAGCAGCAGAAGTGTGGAGGTTACTATTGATGAACCGGGAGGTATGGCCCCAACGAAAATTACTGCTTGTAAGTAGATATATCTTCTTTTTTCTTTTTTGTCCCTGTGATATTGGAATTCGTTGTGCTAATATCTTTTCGATATGAAAGATTCAGTGAACAAATATATCAGCACCATTAATTAGAATGAGTAAAGGAGGCAATTTTTTCTAAATGCTTTTGATAAAATAAACATTATGTCTTTTGCATTGCATCAGCTACATCTCCCTGGTCATATGCTCCAAGTCCGAAACCTCAAGGCATATGGACATACACCATCTTTATGACCAACGGTTTTTCCTCGCATAGTTACAATCTGACAGTTGAGATCCAAAATCAAGTCACTGATTTTTCAGCCTACATTGAAGAGGAGAATGTCGGTCCACCAGGTTGGTTTCTAGTGCAATTAATGCATTTTGCTTAAGTAAAACTAGTTGCTCTGACTAACTATGCATGTTAATAATAAAACCCAGCTTCTTCGTCATGGTAACAAATTTTGAATTAACCTAACTCATAATTGTGTTTGAATATCATATAAAAATGTATTTCAACTGTGTTTAAACTATCATAATAGTGACAGGATAACACGCAGTCTCTCATTATATTAAGTCAGCGAATGGGAGATCGCAGATCGATAAGATCGCATGGGTCACCCTAGTAACATTATAGAAACGTAGAGTAGAAATGTCAAAATAAACAATCAAGAAAAATGAAAATTAGTCAGCAACCACGGTCTCTTGACGTGGATGTTCCTTATCTATCTTACTTAACTTAAAGTTGAACAATATTTTCAGATTAATGATGGGTAAGAGGTGCACCCTGGGCAACGTATATTCATACGGCAAAAAAGTCTACAAACCGGCAGATGACTTCTGTCTTTGGGGTGCGTGATAGACTTACCTCCACGTGGTGCACCCTGGGC
Source organism: Rodentolepis nana (assembly GCA_900617975.1). Taxonomy (NCBI): domain Eukaryota; kingdom Metazoa; phylum Platyhelminthes; class Cestoda; order Cyclophyllidea; family Hymenolepididae; genus Rodentolepis; species Rodentolepis nana. Next base: position 5,619 of record UZAE01013722.1, on the reverse strand, counting down.
AACGTATACTCATACGACAAATAAGTCTATTAACTGGCAATTGACTTCTGGCGCAGTACTCATCCTACCTTTTCTCTGCCTTCATGTCTGTCTCTTTACATCTGTAAATCACTCTTCTGTTCCCCACCCCTCGACTTTCTGTTACTTTGATGTTCCTTTCCCCTGTGAAGCCCGAAGTCAGCTAAAGGGCTAATGATAACTATCAAAACGCCTGCCATTTGAAATAAATAAATGATGGGTAAGAGGGTGGGTGCTGATTTGATAAGCATCAAATGTCAAATTCCTGCAAATATATAACTAGCATTAAGGACTTATTTAGGTCCAATCGTCAGAAGTGCTTTAACCATGGACACTTAACACAAACTGCAAGCGATGTCAAGTGAAGATCCAATATTTTCCCAAAGAAAATATTTCATGCCTTAGCTTGATTACTTATTTTTCTTGTCTTTTTTTCAATTTGGCCTTTAAAAGTTTCAGTAGTTGTATTTCTATTGGTTTAGGTGATCTGATTTTGCACGTTATCGATCGAGGAGTGGCTGGTGCGAGGTCGAGTACATATGAAGTTAATGTTAACTGGGCTAACGAGAATATCACAACGGCCTCAATGAATAGCACAGTCAATGATCTTCAACTCAATCATCGAATGTCGAAAGAGGGCAACCTCGCCCTTAATATCAGTGTGAGGAATAGAGCTTCATCTCAGCATATAACATTGCCAGTAAGTGGAAACGATGCCCCGATGACAACTATGCGAAATTAGTTATTTCAATTTTTACTTTTATATATTTTAATCAAAAAATTATATATCAAATGACAGATTTTGTGATAGTAATCATTAGCCTATGAGTTGACTTCGGCCCTCACAGAGGGGTAGAGGAGACATCAAATCCACAAAATGTTGAAAAGAGGAACAGAAGAAG
>UZAE01013721.1:3158-19778 GCA_900617975.1 Rodentolepis nana | reverse complement strand
TTGGAAACAGAGAGCCACCCAAAACAGCTCAGATAAAGGAATGTAGAAAGCTCAATCAGCTGCTGAGAGAAAAAAACAGTGGTCCTACAATGGATTCCTGGTCACTGTGGCATTAAAGGCAATGAGCTTGCCGACACACTTGCTTAGAAGGGGACAACGGTTTTGCAATGCATGAACCGGCCGATGTCTTTCCACACAATGAAGGCCTTAATCAGGAGAGAATTCCATACCTCATGGTGCAAAGAAATTAAAGCTCGAACAAAGGAGAAACCGTGGACAGTGGCACTCTCTGACATAGCCGACTGGCTAAGAATCGAAGCCGTTGCTAAGTATAGACTACGTACAGGACACGATTGCTTGGCAAAACACCTTCACAGATTTGGAGTATACACTCAACATACATGTCCTCTATGTAACATACAGGAGGAAATGGAGAAGACCCACCTGATTCGGTGTCCAGCCCTAAAGACAAGGACGGAAAGGTAAAGATACTGGGAAGCAAGAAGACAGCTAATGAATCGCTATTAATTAACTGCTATAAATGTACCCCCCGCTTTGGGGAAAGCTGGAGTCAAAGATTAAGGGATAATGATAAATATCATAAAGCCTGCCATTTGAAATAAATAAGTAAATGTTGAAATAAACCAATAATCGTAAATGCAGTGTTAAGTGTTTAGTTTCTAAATTAAAAATTCTCTAAATACTAAAAGAAATTAGAGCGACTTGAATTTCCTTGACAAAGAAGTGAATTAAACTTCTATGTATTTTAAATCGTTAGTCATGTACTATAATTACAATAGTATATATAATTTTATTTCTTCGTCATTTCGAATAAGAATAAATGTGTTATCATGACCCATAAAACATCTTCCGATTGAATGCTATCTCAAATAAAATTTTTATTTATTACCCCATTGGTGAGCGAATTGTTTTATCGAAACTTAAAATGAAGTTAATTATAACCAACTTTAAGTGTGCTAATTTCTACTAACCGAAGGTCGTGTTAGCAGACGACAGGTACATTTAAGGGAAAATTAAATTCAATTTGATCTAACATTTGGTATACGACTGCTAGCGTCCTCTAATCGTGATATCTTCATAGTGAAGACGTAAATGTTCGAAATCGGTTTTGGTGTTTGAATCAAAGCTAAAATTCGTGACTTTGGGTAGTAAACCATTAGCATTGTTACGAGATAAGATTAGCACAGTGGTTGGATTATGGATTCGTGTGATCAAAATGGTTTTGGATTTTTAAAGGAAATCATATTTACGTTTCCACCTTTTGAAAGATGTGTTTAGGTAATCAAACATCCGATATCACTTGGGTTGGCTTATCAAATTAGATAACAAGATTGATATGCTTTAAAAGTGAAAGTCGACATATTTTGTAAGCCAAATGAGCTAGGAAATATTTGTGCCAAAGCTATCATCTGGCGCATACGATTTTTTGACCGATGCAAATAGTTCATTCTTATAAATTCCTTATATAGCAAAATATACATTTTTGCAAAAATGTGATAAATTGATGGGCAACAAAAGAAGTATTCTCCAAGTTAAATAGATGCGTGTAAAGCGTATTTTACAGAATTTAATTTCTAAAAGATCGGTGTTTTCTTTCTGTGCAAATTTCGCCCAAACTTTTGTTAGTCTTTCTTGTTATTTAAAAATTATTTGAACAAACTTTAATTTTCTTATGCTTTTATGCTTGCTTAAAATAGCTTATACACAATTTGGACTTTAAATATTTGTTCCATTCCTCCCGCATTTTTAAATTTATGGTTATTTGGGCTTTCAAACTTTATCAAAAATCTATATTGGAAAAAACCTGCGATTTCGTATTTTAGATATTTGGAGAGTTATTTCATGATTTGGCCACACCACATAATGAGTAACTATTCCTAGTAACCATTTACCTCTATTGATTTAATTAATTGATAAACTCAAGGTTTAGTGATCTATTGAATAGTTGACTTTAAAAGGCTCGATTTATTTTTTATGAGAAAATAATATCGAACTAACTTTGCAATTATTTGTGAATATTTAATTATTTCGATTTTGTAGACGATATTGTTGGTTAAGTCAAATTTCGTTCTGTTGTTAAACAGCTCAGCATATCACAATGAACCTTATTGTTTTCACATATTGCAAATATTCTTAAATTAATAATGAGTGGCTCCAGAGGTTAGAAATATACTTTGGGCCTAATTAGGCTATTTATGCTAACTGCTTAACCAAATTACAGAAATCGATTTAGAACGATCTAAATCTTCACTTAATTTTTTCATGCTTCCCCAAATAAGAAATTCAAATAGAATTTCATGTAAAAGCCGATTCAATGGTACGTTTTCCTTCCTAAATCTTTGCAATGTTGAACCCACCTCTCATCAGTCCCTTTCCATTTTCTGTGTGAATTAGCTATGCGAATATAACGTTCTGAAATCCTTGGAATGGCAGCTATATTTAGAAATGACTTTTTACAAGAGCCATTGACCATCAAAATGGATATGCAACTTTGGGACGTTTTCATGGAAGGCCTACATGGAAAGCTTCCTTTTTGAATAAGTACGTTGTAATATTAAACAACTCATGTCGTGAAAATTAAATATTATTTATTTCAAAGTGATGACTCACGAATATTTTTATGTTTATCCTTTTGATCAAAGTGAATAATTTAAATTAATGAAATTTTACTCCGTTTGTTATTCTCAAACTTTCCGTTGAATGAAGTCTTCAATCTGTTTGAAGTAGTTTTGAGCTTTATTAAGATCCATGACTATTAGCTGTTTATTTGGTCAAGAAAATTTTTTTTCTGGTCACCACCTACTGTCAATGAAATTTTACAAAATATTTAAAACTAATGGAAAAAGCAAACATTTTCTTAATGTACATTCTGTAACTACTCTTTTTTAAAAAAATAGTACTAAAATTTTAGCAAGCAAAATGAGTGTATGATCGAATTGTTAAGTTGTAGATGATTAAATTATTTTGTTTTTATTATTATTTTATTATTTAGGTTGATTCAAGCAAATTTGCTTATTGTTTTTATTGCAACTTTATTCCTTACAGATTGCCAACTTTTGTCTTATCTTAATATTTTCTTACCTTTTGTCGCATATTCAAGCGATCAACAGACTTAAAGCAACTTCGACCTTCACCTGTCACCATATGTGGGAAAAGCTGAATGAGTGAACACGTTATTAAATCATTTAGTATGAAAATTTGTCCAGTAACATTTTATTCATTTTTTGGGCGCTACACTAATTCTGTATCAAGATTTTGCACAATTTAGACTTATATCTTGATACCATAATTTATTACTTCATTTTGATCAGTATGGGGTGTGTGATAGTCTTACCTTTACGTGGTACACTCTATGTAACGCATACTCACACGGCAAAAAGTCTGTCAATCGGCAGTTGACTTCTGACTTCAAACTACCATCCTCCCATGTATGCCATATTCGATTACTTCCACAGTACTCACCTTGCATATTCACCAATTTTTGTGTCTGCGTCTTTTTTTATCTTTGAAACACTCTTCTATTCTCCCTATCACCTCTCGTTTTTTCGCATTGATGCTCCTTTTGCTCTGTGATGCCTGAAGTCAACTAAATGACTAATGGTAATAATCAAAATGCCTGTCATTTGATATAAATTAAATAAATTCAGATCAATATTGTGAGAAAGGAATTTTATTTTAGATTCAGATTGTGTATTTAAAGATAGCTAATGTGAAATGGTATCATGACTAAACCGGTCAATCACTTGTGCCCTTGTGAAATCTAGAGGTTGTAACTGTGTTGTTGATCGGATCAGTGATTGATTGGGATAGAGATTGAATTAACTCTTCAACCAACAAATAATTCATGATCCCTACATAGTCTGTGTTACCGAATCTATCTCTTAATAAACTAAATTCACATTTAAGTAATTGACTAAATTCGTTTATGAGAAGGACCTACCAAAAATCGTATTGTGTATTAATAAAGAAAAAATTACTTAGTACAGGAATTCATTGATCATAAATGTGTTTGAAGAAACAGTTATTTGCCAAGTTTTTCGTTTACAAAGGACGACCAAAAGACAAAGCAGTGATTGTTCTTATTTAGTTAATCTTAAATCAAATGACTCTATATGACGGGAAATTTTATATCACAACGTTATATTCAGTAAAACAACATATGATGATTTAGGCGAATATGGAAGGGGGTTTTCGGGCGATAGATTAAAATAAGAATTTAACGTACGATTTAATCAATAACTCAGATACTTGACTTTTCGTTAATATCTTATTAAATTATAAACTTCAGCCCTCCTACTAATTTTAAAGTGATCTCCATTGCAATATATCATTTATTGAACAAATTTTGACAAAGATCAATTTTGATTTGAGATGGTACTAGAGCTAATTAATAAAAGGATTGAAATTACTAACTGTTAGGCAGATCTATCTAATAAAATTCAACAATCATTTAAATCAAGACACATTATCTGAAATTTCAAAATTCTTTTTAGCTAAAATAAATTTAAAATTTGCACCGAGAGAGATAATGTCAATTGTAGAATGACAAGATAATATAAAAAAGATCTGTCTGGAAACCAAATTACAAATTTAAGCATCATGAAGCCTCTTTTATGCATCTCTTCTGGAGTTATATTTCTTGATATAGAAAAATTATTAATTTTAACCTAACGAAAATGATAATCTCTCTTGTGCTCACGCTTTCAATTTTAATTGATTAGTTTTAACGTATTCGTTTAATTCTATTTTTTGCCCATGTCTCTTATATTGATTTTGAGCGTAATAAATGTGCAAATAAAAATTTGAATTTTAAGCTAGATGAATTTTAATTTTTTTAGATTCATTTCAATCATATCAAGTTTATATCACATAATCTGAAAATACGTTTAATAAAACAAAGTTAAATTAAATTTTGAACTTTTTTCTAAGTGCACATTGATTTTCGACAATAACCCCTTTTGGTTGGACATATTTAAATACAATCTTTACAATAAAATGATTTTTTGTGTGAATGAACATTTTGTTTATTTCAGAAAGCATTTTGTAATATTACCCATGTCAAATTGTTGGGATTGGATGGAGATTAAAATAAACTTCAATATTGATATTTATTTTACAATGCAATCCAGTACTAACGGGTACATATTGCGCTATTGGGGTTTTGCAAGACCGTTCATGTGTAAATGGCAAGTAAATTGCTTTCATTTTGATCGTAGGCAATTGTTTGAGGCATTATAACGTATTTGGTCATTTTTAAATAATTCTAAGTTCATTAGATTTGTGACGAACCGAAAATAATGGCTTTATTAATCTTCTCTCTAAAGTTTCTTTTTGAAGTTTTGCGAGAAATAAGTTATTTTTGCAATATTTTAAAATCTAAAAGTTAGCTGAGTTCAGTTCATAATCAGATCCCTAGAGGTCAAAATGTTTCAAGAAGCAATAACTTGAATAGTGCAAACAGTTGAAGAACAAGAAGTATTACCTTAAATTCATTTTGATATAAAAGAGATACATAAGAATTTTAATGACGAAATTTGCTTTTACACTCCTTTTACAACTAACTCAAATGAGAGTTATTAGGGTAAGGATAAAAGTAACGTTGAATGACAGTATAAATTCCATATGCACATTAATGATAAATATCGTAATATCAAAAGAAAATCTTGCCTAAAGTTGACCTAATAAATTAAAATGTAATAAGATTTATGAACTATATTGAAAGGTGTTCGATATCAAGGATTTGGGTCCCAAGACAAAACATATATTTAAATTTATGTAAAAATTTAATTCATTTAATGCTACAAGGCTCCTGCCAATAAAAGAAGATAAGCTAAGTGCTTATTGACGCTATTGTTAAGGAGATTGTATATTTCTTCATGAATAAAATGGTTACGTCTATTGACGAGCGTATGATCCAAAGGTTAAAAGAATTCCCTGTAAGTTAAATTTTGAATGCTTTTCATCTTTAATGATAGATCTCTAAATTTAATCCAGTAAACACAACAGTGCAATGTGACATCTTGAAACATGCTAGTTTTCCGAATTTACATATTTCAGACGAGTTCTGAGTAGAAGAAAATCACTGAGAAAAAATTTAATCCTAAAATCATGAGCAAGTTTCGAATACAGTTGCACCGAATTTCATTAGTTATTACTGACGACACTGTATACTCCTCTTCAAGATTCTGAATACTTGAGATATCGCTTTATAATTAAGAGCAAACTTGAACCACAATAAAACTGGTTTTGTGAGATTATTTCTATCTTATTTGTTGTCTTCAAATAATAGGCTATATCACAGGCCTCCTTATTGATTTTAAAAGCAAAATTGCTTTCTTTATTCATAGCTACAAGTTGTTATAACTCTTTTTGGGTCTATGGATAATGTTATCTTTTCCATTGAATGTACTTGATATTCCATCATCATTAATTAATGTACTTTGCAATGAATAAATTTATCCAATTTATTGCAAAGATTGACAGGCCTTTTAGGGTATAACAACATCTTTGGTTTATGCTTGAAATTAACTATAAATCGTAGAATCCGCCAATTATTGAAGGCCATTAAATGTTGTCTATTATCATACTCATTTATTTTAAGCAATTAAATAGCAATTATGTTGAAATCAAATCAAAGTGAAAAATATAATTAATGATTTAAGGAAATTTAATGCATCTGTTTATCAATCTGGAGTCTCCCATCGAAATTTACCAGATTTCGAAAACGATTCTCCTTGAAATATTTTTTCAAATCCAAGCACTAATTTTTAATGTATCTGCTGAAATTGGTGAGTTGTTCCTCCACGAGGTAGACGACCATGAGAGAACTATGGAAAGCTGAAAGAGTATCAATAAGCATTGGATGCACTCGCAGGTAGGACAAGGATTAAGACAATGATTCAAATAAATGCTTCTTAAAATTTAATAAGTTTTAAACAAAAACTTAGTTTGATAGTTGGATATGTTGAAGCCCTATAATTCATTGGTTTTTCGGAATTTGTTTTACTTTCAACTTATTTACCGCTTAATTGATTTAACTTAATAAATATGATAATAGACAGCATTTAATGGTCTTCAATTAGTTGGCGGATTTTGCGATTTTGCAGTTGATTTCAAGAGTAAATTAAAGATGCTGCAATGCCTGAAATGGTCTATCAATGGTCTATAATAAAATTAATACATTGCTACGAATATTTAATAATGAAGTAGTGATATCAAGTGCATTGTGGGTTGAAGAAATTTTTTTACTTAATTTCAACCTTGAAACCAAAAACATATGCATTTAATTATGAAATGCATTTTATTCTTTGAAAATAATATGGTATAATTGCTTAAAGTGAACAAACCTGCAACTGAAGCGCCTGCCACAGAAAATCTTGCAGTTCCGACATAGGCCAGCTCTGATGGGGAAGGGAAGAAACCTGATTCGAGTGACGAGAAGGAAACTGAGCAAAGTGATGGGAAGGGCAATGAGAAATCAAAAGAGAAGGGAGGGACGAACGGAGATGATAAAAGTAAACAAAAAAACTAGTAAACATATAACTCTGTAAAGTTAAATCCAATTAAAAAAATATTGAACATTTAACTGAAATCTTTTTCCAAAATGTTTTGTTTCATTGCAGATTGATTTTTTGACTGAAAAGAAATGGTGTGCATATAATTTTTTTATCGTTATGTTATTGTTTAAAAAAACAAATTTCAAACAAAATTACTATTATTTTTTTGGGTAGTTTGTTTTAAAATCGACCGCTTTTAGAGTCCAATTTTTTTTCTAGGTGAAATAGAAAGAATGTTTACTTATCATTGCAAACCTTGAGAAAATGGAAAGTGATATGGAAATTGTTTGATCATTGAACATGTTCACATAAATTAGTTTAAACTCGACAATTTTCCAAAAAATCTTATGCTTAGAGTTGACATAGTAAATCAAATGATTATTGATTTAAGGAAAATCCTAAACATAGAAAATAAGTTTATTTAATCTTCCTTTTACAATATATCGTTTGACTTGTGTCTTGAGAACTTTAAAACTAGTAGAATTAATGGGGAAGGCAATGGTACCGTGTATAACCCAGGTGATTCCCTACTCACTGGTGAAGTCTAAATGATACAACCGTACTATCCATCAGATTCGTGACTGTTAATTGCATAATTACATTTGATTTAAATTAAAGAAGTTGGTTAAATCATAAAATTATTTATTTTGAAAAATAATCACCAGCGAAATAAAATTTAATTAAGCGATTTTTTCTGCTCAAAGATCGACTGCATTATGTGGATTTGATTTATTAAAAAGCAGTTTTTTTATTGAATTAAGTGCAATAATCCATTGGCAATAATTTTATACTCTGACCATAGTGATGTTTCAACGCATATAGGTTTAAAAATTTGGCTTTGTCTGATGGAAACTGTTGTAGGCATATATCAAGAGCTTATGATGTTATTAATTTTAATATGGGAAAAGTCAGTATTAACAACAGATTTTGCTTAATATACCACAATTCAGAAATGTCATTAGATAAAAACGTTGTTCAAAAGGTATCGAACCGATCAGGCAGCTTAAACACCTAAATGTTGCGTTTAGTCAAATATTAATTTGTTTCAAATACCTCTTATCATATTTAAGGCAAATTGTCAAGGCATTCTTTTAATAATATCAACAATTTGAAATGGTAGAAGATTAACCATTCAATTGATATTACTCTGCGCCATGTGATATTATTTTTATTGAGTATTTGCAAAAATAGCTAGCTCATCTTTCCATTAAAATTTTTTTGAGCAACAGTCTCTGAGTGGAATCTACGAAATTCGTCTTTAACTCTGATTCGACTATGGCTAGACTAGTTTTATAGTTGTATAGTTGTATAGCTGTTTCTAAGCAAATATCTTTTATTGACTATGTCTAATATTATTTCCTCTTTCTTAACAGATTCCGTGTGCTATCTTTTTCGTTGTTTTTATCTCCATTGTGAAGGCTTGCGGCAATAATAGCTAATTTCGATGAGTTGCTTATTTAATTATCTATTTTATTTCATACTGTGCTTATTTGATTAGTAATTTTCCCTTACAATTCAAGTATAGTTTTGTGTTTGAAGAAAGCAATCTATCAATTTCAACTTTTAAAATCTAATTTTTTTTTATATTAAAATCATAAACGACATAATTGTTTAAAGTGAACTAAACTTCAACTGAAGAGCCTACTACGGATGGTCTCCCACTTTCCACTGAAGCCAGCTCTGAAGAGAAATCGAAGAAGCCAGGCAATAAAGAAAAGTTAAAAGATGAAAGGGGGAAGTAGGGAAAAGGAGAGGATTGTACTGCTAAAAAACACCAGTAATTAGTTATTGAACATTAAACGTTTGCCTGGAAATATTTCATGAAAATGCTTCGTCTTATTGCATGAATGATTTAATTACTGAAAAATTGTGGGTATCGACGTATTTAACTATTATTTCTTTGTAAAAAAATATGTAAATTTCAAACAAAACTGATATTATTGTTGAGTAGTGTGACTTATTATATAGATGAAAAATGGCGTGATTGCTTTATAAGCAATGCAATGGCTTAAAATTGGTAAGGAAATGACAGTTTAAGGCTCATAAATTTCTTATGATCGATATTATATAAAACAATAGAACTTTTATTGAATATAAAGCGATTACTGTTCTCATGTAAGAAAATGTTGGAAAAAATATTTAAATTTAATCGGCTTTTAAAAATATATTATTTAACATAAGCCCTGAGAACTTTCAGATCAATAGATTTTATTGAAGAAGCTACGATAGCTTGCTTAAACCAGGGAGTTTTCCGCTTACTTGTTAAGTCTGTACTTTACGACCGTTCTAATCATTGGGTTTGTGACTGATATTTGCAGATTTAAATTTAAATATAGATAAAAGAATTTGGTTTAAAAATAAACTATTTTAAAACCTTTTATAGCAGTGCTAGGCGAGCATAAAGGCCCAAATATTATCTTTTCTCAAATTTTAAGCTCGCGATAGTTTAAGCAGAACACACTGCTTCGGGCACAGATATTCCGTTCATCACAAACCCTTGTCATCTCCCTTCCTTTACTAAATACCCTTTTAATCGCACTATTTGAATCCTGATATAAATTGAAAATTAACAAAGTACTTATCAATAATGCACAATTGACTCTAAAGTGTCTAAGACGTTCAATTACTAACCTCGTCCGAAATGATCTGGCGTTAAACCTTTCTAGTTGTACTAGCTGCCGGTTATTCACAAAATGTTTTTCTGATGTTAAATATCCGTCATATGCCACTCCTATATTTGATCTGCACTTCTTATTAATATTTCTCATTATTGCATTTTATCTACCAAAGATTTATCAAATTTCAAAAATTTTATAGGCAAAACTATGAAAATACCATCTAGTTACTTATCAAAATCCTGATATGGATGGACTATTGTCAACAAATAATAAACAATTACTACCAAAGTATCTACGAATTTATATAAGAAATAGTCACCCAAATCCTTTTGGGATTTACGCTAGCAGTTTGCAATCTAAATAATATCATGAAGTGAATGATTTGTATTTAAAAATCTAAATATGATTAGCGATCCACTTTAAGCATAATATAGTACTGGAAAGCCAATAATCGTCAAAACCTTTTGAATATCAGAAAATGGAGAATTAATGGGATATAAAAAAACAATTAGAAATTAAAATAGAAACAAATAATGGCCTTCAAGTGTTGATAATGATTCACTACGGCTGGAATATTAAACAGGTGTAAAATTTAAACGGGTATAATGAGGTCGCTCTTCCAAGGTCAGTTCGGTACCTCCAACTTATTACTGATAATCTTAAAGCTGAATCGAGATGAAAGGGAAAATCATGTTTAATTGAAAAGGCAAATTAGAGTCATGTGATATAAGCTGCTTGGGATCAATCAGACTAGAATACTAAAAATCAATTCAATACTTCAACACTCAGCAAACGATCATTTTAAAATTCTGAGATCTAATTTTTGCAACTGGTTTTAAGGAAATAATGAAGATAAGTGAAACATTTTGCTTAATTTACTTCTTGTCAAAAACACTGAAATGCACTCTTTTACGTAGGCGTTTTTCCATGGAGCGAGACTAGCTTGCCGAATTCTGTGTGAGACCTTTGTAGAAATTATATATATTTGATAGTTCCTCTATTGATTTCAGTTTAAGGAACGTTGTTAAAACAAATAAGAGGATTTTAATTTCACCGCAGGATTCGCTTTCACTTTAGTATGTCTGGATATCACTACAATTAAGAACTTTTTTGAGTTCAGATTACATTATGCGTGACCTTGAATTAAGTCGTAAAAATATGTCATTGCTTTCAATTTTTTTTGAGCTATTATATCCGAGCATGAAAATAATATATGCAAAACTCTGATTTGATTATCAAAAAGTGACGAAGTCAAAAATAAAAAGCGCTCTGTCGGAATACAAAAAATATACGTGCAAATTTATTTTTCCATTGAGTTTATTTTCAGATGCTCAATAAATCTCAATTTCAGCAAAATAAAAATATTTTATGCATTAATTCGATTGCAGATTTTGTTATTTTATATATTACATATTAGAAACGTCATTATTGAGATAGATTTTAATTATCCGGTAATTATTTAAAACAAGACACCAAGACCAACCATCTGATTTGGTAATGAAGCTACCTATGAAAGAGGTCATCTTTACAAAAATCCAGTACACAATGTGCAGCAAGATTATCTTTCCACTGACGCTGTGTTGGCTGTTTAACTTTTGTAATTATAAGAATCAACAAGTAATATGATACAACAAAAACAAACATTGAGCAGTAGGTACATTCCAAACTAGATAAAACAAATGAACGTGCTTTTTCTTGGCAAAATTTGTTGGAGGAATGGCATGCCAGATAGAGAAGAAACGGAAAAAATAAATTCACGATTTTTGGTCATATTGTTCGATAGACTTACCTCCACGTGGGGCGCCCTGGGCAACGTATACGCATGCGGCAAAAGAAGTATATTAATCGGCCTTTGAATTTTCACTTCAAACTACCATCACCCACTGTATGACATATTCGACTACTTCCATAGTACTAAACTCACTCTTTTCCACCTTTTCCACATTAGTATTTGAAACACTCTTCTGTCCCCCCCCCCTCTCGACTTTTTCCACTTTAATATTCGTTCCCTTATGTAAAGCCTGAAGTCAACTAAACTGCTAATGGTAACCATTAAAACTCCTGTCATTTGTTATAAATAAATGTATGAATAAATCCTCCTTGTATCTTTTTATATTGCAATTTAGCAAAATTGAAAAATCTAGGTATTGCAAAAGTGCTTTTTACTATTAATATTTTTTAAGTTTCAAATTGTAATTGTAATACATCTGTTCTACTTATCTAGAATCAGTAATATTAGGATGAGCTATTGAAATATTAGCTCATCTGTATTTTTTGAAAACCTCATCTACTAGCTTCTATTATTGCAATTTCTAATTCGGAAGGCCTCAAATGTAAAGATGGCAACACGTTTGATCCCACTGAATTCTTTTAACGGTAGCTTATTTGATGAATCCTAGAATTTTATTAATTTGAATTTACAGTAATTTACATAATTATAAAAGTGCAAAAAATTCTCGACTATGAAGTTCAATTTAACTTTGAGGTTTTTTTAGCGAGCGATTTTTACATCAAGACTTAATTTTGCCAGGTAAATACACAAAATGTACACTAAAAATAAATGAAGCATGTATAATTCTTTCAATTAGACATAATTTTTAAACAAATATCTTGAAACACAAAATCGGGTTTACCTTTTGTCTGGCTATATTTTGAAAAATCTCTAATACGGGCTATTGCTTATTATTGGAGAATAAACATTTGCCTGAAAAGCTAGTTGAAAAGTTAGAGAAAAATATCGAGTCATGTAATTACGTTTTTTGTCATGATCTTGCCAATTACAATTTCAAGTCCTAAAAACCACATTTTGGTAAACTCGCAACTGTTACCCCAATCGGCTAAGATACTAAATACTCTGGTCTTGAGCATAGTTATTAGAAAAGCGTATTTGTTGGGACGAAAAATATGACGAAGTTTTGCTAGGTAAAGTGCCTTAATCGTTTGTTATAAAACTAATATAAAGGAAAATCATTGCATTCTTTCGACATTTTCGTTAATTTTGGTCGCATTTTGAGAGTCTATTTTGTAATTTAAAGTGACTGGAACAAATTTTTATAATTTTTTGGATTTAATGATAACTTAAAATGGCTTTAGGCAGTTTAAAAAGATATTGATACGGAATATAGTCTTTTTAATTTTGCTTCATAGCTTTTCGCATTATTAAATTTACAGTTATTTTTACTTTCATAATTTGTAAAAATAAATATTGTATAAAACTTTTCTGCATTTTTTTGAAGAATAAATTTAATTTTTCGTTATAAAATGCTTTCACAGAAAAACAGTAAAATTCTATTCTGTCCGCCATATAGCAACGATTAAAGATGGACCAAGATATTCTAAAACCTTTGCCATGTTTCAAATGAAGCGTTATTAAAAGATACCCCTAGGATTTGGGTGTGATGAATATGTAGATGCAAAAAGGTGTGTAAATGAAAATTTTTATTCATTCATATTTGGTGAGTTATTCATTTATTTGAGCACCAAACATAATATGTGGCTATTCCTAGTAATTATTTACCTCTGTTGTAGCCCTTTTAGTTGTAAAGATGTCTCCAAACGATTATTTACTAAACGCAAGTTTAAATAATCTATTGAATAAATGGGCATATTATTTTCGAACTGGCTTTGTTAAATTTATGTAAATTTTGAAATTATTTCAATTTTCTCTCAATTAAAATGGTTAAGGCAAAATCATTTTGTGTTTACAAATTTTTCTCATTAAGTGAAATTCATCAAAATGGTATTATCATACAAAATCGATACAAATATTCCAGTGGCTAGAAATCTTCTTCGTGCCAATTATACTATATTCGGAGTTCAAGTAGTCGAATGGTTAGATTATGATGAATGCAATAGCTATCCAATTTTTCCTCCGCGTATGCTAATATTTTAATAAGACTAAAATTAATTCCTTCAGACCGTGCTCAATTTATTCTTAGTTATTTTTATTTTTCCAGGTGGAAAATTAGAATATTTCCAATGATTGTGTGGAATTTTACACGAAAGTCGATTCACTGATGAGTCTTTCCTCCCAATATTTTTGTAAACACGAATCTGTCTCTCATCAGTCTCTTACCATTTTCTGTGTGAGTAAGCTGTGCAAATATTACGTCGAACAAATAGAAAAATCAAACATTGTCTTAATGTTAAAATTTTATTAGCAAAAAAATAATAATAATGTTTAGGCAAAATAAATATGATCCAATTAATAAGCTTCAGTTGATTTTATTATTTTGAAAGGTAAATCTTTAGGTGGATTCAAATATATTTACTAACTATTTTAATTTATGCTTTATCAATTATAAATGCACATTATTCTTTTTGTCTCGTCTCATAATCTCCCTACTCTGCGTCGATCATCAGACCAAAAGCAACTCGGACCTCCACTTATCTCCAAATTAGGGATTAGCTGAAAGAGTGTAAACGGTATGCCACTAAGTTAGTATGGAAATTCGTCCTGTAAAATTTTATGTAATTTCTGATTAGCATTTATTTATTTATTTGTATCAAATGGCAGGCGTCTTGATGGTCATCATTAGCCCTTTAGTTAACTTCAGGCTTCACAGAGAGGAAGGAACATCAAATTGAAGAAAAGTCGAGAGGGGGGGGGAACAGAAGTTTTTCAAAGATGTAAGAGACAAACACAAAGGTAGAACAATGGTGAGATGAGTACTGTGAAAATAGGCGAATATGGCATAGAGTAAGGTGATGGTAGTTTGAAGTGAGAAGTCAACTGTCAGTCAATAGACTTTTTAGCCGTATGAATATACGTTGCCTAGTGTGCACCACGTGGAGGTAAGTCTAACGCACACCCCTTTCAGATTAGCATAGAGATAACGAAATTTTACTGTAGGTATGTTGTAAGTAAAGATTTATAAAGTGAAATGATACCATGGCTAAACCGGTCAATCGCCTCTGCCCTGATGAAGTCTGAAGAATGCGACATTGATACTGATCGAATCGGTTATTGCCTGTGGTAGAAATTGCATTGAACATTCAACCAACCAATAATATATAACCAGTACATAGTCTGTGTTGCTAACTCTATCTCTAAATAAACTAATTCCAGATTCTAAAAATTGTTTTATTCCTTTTATGAGAAGAACCTACCAAGATCGCATTGTGTATTGATAATGAAATTAGAATCTGATGATGTTATTCATCAACAATATATGTGGGTTTTAAAAGGTAAGACAGAAGTCTCTTGCATGGGTTTTCTGAAGTAATATGACACTAAGTTTGTTGTTTATGTTTGGACAAAGGACAATGCAGCGTTACTTCTTCTTCAGTTTCATTTAAGTTAAATGGCTCACAATAACGTTGGACTTAATTTCAACAACATGTTATGTTTTTTTCCAATATGCAAGAGAGCATACCGGAGATGGATTCAAATAAGAATTTTTAATTACATTAATGAAGTGCAGACAAATGCTGCATCCAATCAATTATGTAGGTGTAATTTAATATCTTGAAATATTTCAAATTTTTAAAGATATTCATTTTCTTATCCAAATGTGGTCTACTTTGGCAATTAATTATTTATTAGACTAATTATGACAAAGATCTCTTTTGATTTGGGTAGGTACTAGGGGTAAGGAAGAAAATAATTAAATTAATAAAAGACAAGCTATCATTTAAATCAAGACAAATCATCTGCAATTTCGAACTTCTGTTTATCTAAACTAAGCTTAAAATTTGCTTGTGAGAACGATAAAGTCAATTGTAGAATGGCAAGATAATTTGGAAAAGGCCAACCTAGTAATGATAGTAAATTCATAAGTGAAGTGAAATTATATTGGGGGTGGCAAGTAATTGGATAGAAGACAACCTAAGGGAATATGTATTTTTTTCTAAACACTCCTTGAATAGTTTCACGGAAATTTAGAAAGCTTTTCTCAAGCAATAAAATTATAGATTATGTACAAACATTTATGACGAATAAGCGTCCATACAACAGTGCTTATTGGAAGCACTATTTGAGGATACCAATTAAGGAGCTAGTGAATATAACTCAAGCGGTGTAGATTAATTATATTACCAAAAATCAAAAGGTCTGATTAATAATATTTAAACACAAATATTTTCACAATCTTCATGAAATATTGTAGGTTACAATGGTATATTTAAAATTTGTATTTGGAAAATCCCATTAAGCGTTAATTAAGTCATTTTCTTATACTAATTTCAAGTCCTTTGTCGGTCCAAAAACATAAGTTGTGATGATTTAGGAAATATTGCCGATTAAAGAGTCAGCATAGCACAATNCTTCTTCTTCAGTTTCATTTAAGTTAAATGGCTCACAATAACGTTGGACTTAATTTCAACAACATGTTATGTTTTTTTCCAATATGCAAGAGAGCATACCGGAGATGGATTCAAATAAGAATTTTTAATTACATTAATGAAGTGCAGACAAATGCTGCATC
>UZAE01013720.1:0-19815 GCA_900617975.1 Rodentolepis nana | reverse complement strand
GGGGGGGGGAACAGAAGGGAGTTTCAAAGACGAAGGTAGAAAAAAGATGAAGTGAGTACTGTGGAAGTAGTCGAATACGACGTACAGTGGGGTGATGGTAGTTTGAAGTCAGAAGTCAACTGCCGGTTAATAGACTTTTTTGCCTTATGAGTATACGTTGCCCAGAGTGCACCACGTGGAGGTAAGTCTATCGCACACCCCTTTTGTAGAATCATGAAGTTTGCTGAAAATTGGCGTAAGAACAAAGTTCCAAAAAAGATGGCCCCTTTAGTATGGCGGAGCTGTAAGATTTTGCCATTCCTTATTGATTGTTCTAGTTACATGTAAAAAATAAAGCATTCTTGCTATTTCGGTTATGCATAGGCGTCGAGACTAAATAAACATGTCTTAAAGAATGTTGAAAGAAACAACGAAGATTATCATCACTTTTATCTAGAGAAGATTAATTCCTGCAAGTGACCTCATAGTTACTAAGCTCTCTCATCTTTCGAACGTACGCTGTTCCTGACACTGACCGTTAAATCTGGCAACAATCTCTATCCGCGTTGAATAAGCTTTAATGGTCCCTCGTATGAAGAAAACGTCTACTCATTTAAATAGTATTTGCTAAGTAAGCATGTGTGAAATATGCGGACTTTAACATCTCAGAATTGTAGTCTGAGATTACAGTTGAATTAACTCCGAGGTGGATATATAGGGCCAGTATTTAGTGGTAACACTAACTGGTTTCAGTACAAGTTATGTTTTTTTAATATATTTTTAACCTATTACCACTCATCTTTAATTTCTCCCTGTTTGCGGAGAAATTTCGCCATTATATCTGCTGGTAAAATTATGGAAAATATAGGAATTGTTTAAGTCATTTTAGTGTCAATAGTGTTAGAAGTTTCATTTACGGACTCAGTTGCACACGTTGTCATTGACTTAACTCAATTACCAGTCTGCGTTTAAGCTTTATTGACATAAAATTGTTTCGAACCAGAAGTTTCTACTTAAATGACTGAATTTCAATACCGATTCCTTTTGGCAATACCTCCCCTGCATGGTTTAAGATAGTTCAAAGTCTAACACTATTTAACGTAGCTACTCAGTGGTTGGAAGAAGAGCCAATAGGCGGACCTGCACGCGCGAAGCCATGTTACCGGATTTGTGCAGCAACTACAAAGACAGCATTTCCATTACCTGACTGCTTACCAGCTCAATAAATATGTCCGTCAGATCTCGTCCCCGCTCTGTAAATTCACACGAAGAAGAATTTGAGCCCCTACAGGCCTTCTTACTCAAGAATACTACCGTATATGCCTATCCTCGGCAGCGTAGATGTCCAAGAAATAGGACAGAAGAGGTAGATTCGGTAAAGGCGATTTGTCAGCGGTTTCTTTACTTCTTGGTCTTCTATACTATTCTCGGACTTGGGTTCGTGGGATACCTCAACTGGTATTTGTATTTTCAGGTAAGCTTAGGCTTCTATTTTACTGCGAACTTTCAAAATATGAATATTTATAATTAAATTTATCTAGTAAAGCCATTGATACTGCTTATAAATAATATTTGAAAAATGGTGTTTTTATTCTAAATTTCACACCTTTCATTTGAAATAACAATTCATCAAAACATTCTAGTCAACCAAGTATCACTAATCTTTTCGAGCAAATGAATTTCTGTAGATCCCTCTCCAAAGTACAATTAATTCTGTTGTCTATAAACTAGGGGAGTTTCGTATTAATGTCACAAATCTTTCACAGCATTATGCATTGCTGGGGGTGCTATTCTACAAGCGGAAAGATATCTCCCATCAATTTCTATTAAATGGTACTAAAATTGCTCAAAATATGAGGAGCACCAACGCCTCGAGCAAAGAATGGCTTGGCAAAATTGAGAGTACTAGAAAAATCATGAAATTTGAGAATCGGTAGAAGCTACAGGGTCTCTGTCTTAGAGAAAAGATTTCACAGCTGATTAATCAAATAGTACCTCCTCAAAATGTATCGACACAATTGCAATCTCAAATGTAGTTAAGCTATCCAGATTATGGAATTTAATGTAAAATTTCTTGAATAATCAGTCTTGGTAAATTGTGTAAAGTTGGGTTGAAAGGTAAGTGGAGAATAAGGAGTCAGTGAAAGGAATTCGGCGAATATTTTCTCAAAACACAAACCGGATGTCTGGACATTAGGGGTTGGTCAGGTATGGCATTTCGACAAAAGCTTCATTAAGTCATCAAAGTTAATAGTGTCATGACAGTCATAAGTTATGAAAGTGGTTAACAGTTGATGGGTTTTTCGTGTAACTGACTACTTGCTAAATTGACTTTTCAACTCTCACAGCTGATTTGGGAATAATAAATTAAGAAAACGCCAATTTGTAATTTTACGGAGGGAGAGTTCAGTCAATTATATGAGAAGGTTATTTCTCATATTTGTTAGGTCTAAAAAGTGCTATCTTTGCTTTAATGAGGATATCCAAGTTAATGAACAAGGAAACACTTATAAAGTAAATTCGCTTCTAGTCAAACCATAACATCTTGAAAGAATATCAAATATTAATGAAAGACTTCATATATTCACAACAGACTTGTTGTCGGCTTGCGAGAAAATGAAACTACGAGGAACTTTCTCGACATTAATCTTTTCACGTGGGTGCAAGTAGTTCACTTTGTACTGTGCGAGTCTAGCGCACTTAAATACTATTTGGCTCAGGCCCATAAAATATATTTCAAAATATTGATAAATGAATTTATTGCAAATAGGATGTTTTTACATTTATGCAGAAATTCTGGAGGTAGCTAGTGAATATGTCGAAAATATAGCTACTTTAAAAAAGCCGAATAGAAGGATTCGGCATAAAATGCTAGGATCCAGATATGAACTAGAGCCTAGAGAGATTATTCCACTGATTTGTCAATGAATAATAGCATCAGGGTATGTGAAAAGAAGGAAGGCCATAATTATTAAAAGTGATTATTAGGCTGATAGCATTTACGTGTCAGCTTATCGCGAGGTATTTCGAATTTCACATGCTAAAAAGATCTTCATAATTATGGTCTGTACTCTTTTTTCCATAATTACAAATGACATAGCATAACCGCTAGTAATCTCTGAACGTCAACTTCTTCAATGACCTTGGAATTTGTTACACTCACTTCTAGAATATTCGAATAGTTGGAATAATAAACTATCCCAAAGCTTATCAAATGGATCTCCTAGGTCCTGGTGCCGCTGATCGTGTAGTCGTGAGAATAGAGACCTTTCACTTAATCAGCGATATAGCCTTGTGTCAGAGGGCACAAGTCGTCATAAACAAGATTACCAATAAGCGTTCTGCTCTCTCGATACGGCTGAGGTAGCCGATCGACTTTCGGAAATAATTTTATAAAATGTGATTTTACCATAGAAGACTGTTGAAATTTAGTCAAGGCTCATTCGTCCACTAGTCGGAATGAATCACATATATTAGCTCAAATATTAAAGAAATTGTGTTATTTTCACGCCACCTCTGATTGATCCTCTTCTCCCTTACCCACATTCGTTAATTAGTATTTTGAAAGTAAAATTGCTTTGCTGTATAAAAACGATAAGAAGTTTTATTTTATTGTTTCTATTAATAATGTCATCTTAGTAATTTCTTTCTTTCTGTCCCCCCTACCCCTCTCGGATTTTTCGAACGTTGATGGTCATCCCCTCTTGAAGCCCGACGTCAGCTAATGGGCTAATGATAACTATCAAAACGCCTGCCATTTGATATAACTAAATAAATAATTGAACTGCTCTAAATAAACTTTGTCACAACAGGTGCCTCGTGACCACCCCGCTCTTACCGGCATGCAGTCAGCGTTGCAGATGAATCCAGGTCTCAGCCACATCCCCAACCCTGATATCTTTTCAACGCTTCTCTACTTTCGAACTCGTGAACCACTGCCCTACTACCGAAAATCCGATGAATTAGCGGCATTTTTGCATGCTTATCAGGACAACACAGGTTCTACAGAATTGGAGGACTGTGTTCAGGAGGGAGGTGTCAAACAGGATCCCGAAAGACCGTGTACCTATGATCTTAATGCCGGTGGACCATGCAACATCATGAACGGGTATGATTTTAATACCGATTTTTTAAAATTGTTGGTTCATTTGAATATTGCTTATTCTGAACCTCAAAGCAAGTTAATTGCCACTATTACAATATCAACATGAAGGTAAAGTTTATTTTTTCCCACTTTGTTTGGATAGATGATTCCAGTACAGGAAGTACTACTGATTGTGGAATTTAAGGACATTCAATTATTTAATCTTAGCATAAATTTCAGCGAAATCTCAAATGATTGAATAGAAGTAACATTCGTTTACAGATCTCCACCGAAGCAGATTATACTGAAAGGGCAGAGGAGAGTGGTGATCAGCTTGCTGGTTCCGTGTTGGTTCGAAAGAAGGAGAACTAATAGAGACTCCTGATACACAAACAAAATGGGATGTTTTGTATTTAATTCTTTTCGGTACTAACATGAAAGTGAACCTGAACAAGCAGAATAGAAATAATGAGTTGAACACTATGAATTCAGGAATTCAAAAGTCTCGGAGTCATTGAGTTACTCACTTGCCCAATAGTGATATAACTACCTCTGCAATATACATTGAATCATCAATTCAAGATATTCCTTTTTTCGTGGATTTAACGAGCAATCTAAGGAATCTTTTCTTTTCACTTTAAAAAATTTAAATAATGCGAAGAGTGGATTTCTTTGATGGATTCAAATTTAGTATTGTTTTATCTTAAATATAGATTTAGATATTGAGAAAGAGGAACTAGAGCATCGTCTTTCAGAATTCAAATAATAATTTAAAAAATTACTTCGTGATATTTAAATACTAACAGTGATACTGTTGGTCGTTAAGGTTATTTAGGATTAATTGTTAAAAATTATAGGTTATATATTATTTGTAAGGAGAGATATTTATCGAGTAAGATGATAGTTAATGCTTTTTGCTTTCAATTATTCCAGTTTCGGTTTCGATACAGCACAGGCATGTTTTGTGCTTAAAATGGGTCGTATTTACGGTTGGCTGCCAGATCCCATCGACGAGTTCGCGACTGGAGTACTCGTCAAGTGTTCAGGAGTCACTGAAGATGATACTTATAATCTCGGTGTCATTCGCTACTACGACATGGATTTCAAATTCTCTGCCATCGCTCCGGCTAAGAATCCGGGCAAATTGACAAACGGGAGCTTCCATTCAATGTTCTTTCCCTACAAAAATCAATTGGCCTATCTCCAACCTCTTGTATTTGTTTTATTTGATGGGGTTAAAAGGAACACTTTCATCCGAGTGCGCTGTTGGCTCATTGCCAAGAATATTAAAGTAGATTTTGAGAAGGGCGAGGGCTCAACCCAATTTGAAATAATCTACGACTGACGTGAATAATATAATTGTATACCTCAATATAACCTACTTGTTCCTTTTCAAAGGTTACATAACGGTGATTTTCATATTGACTTAAGATTCGGTATAAATTATATAAAGTGACATTGTTTACTGGGTGTCAAGCAATCAATCGGGTTTATAAACCCATTTCTCGGGAAAATCACCCAATGCTTCACCGAAAGGCCTATTATTTTGGATTTAGGCGAAAAAAAGAGAATCAGGATTGTATGACACTGTCTGCATGAGCCAATGAAGGGAGTTATGCATCCTCAAAGTCCTCAGTGCATTGTATTTTAGAAGCAAGCACTAAGCAGTTAAGTATCTAGTTAATCGCAAGCAGCTGATAAACTCTATCTTCCTCCAATCTTCATTACGACAAGAGAGTAAAGACGACGAGGTAGTGGTGAGCAGAGGTTATTGCCAAAGGAGTGAAGACTATAAGCGGATGAGAATTTGTGCGATAACGAATATAGTGATAATGAATAATGGATGAAGCATGTATATATTCAAAGGGAGCATATTTATAGTTCAGTCAGGACCTGATGAGGTGTCAACTATTTGCTACGTTCACGCAGGAAAAATATGCAATAGACACCTAGATGTGCGCAACAGGTAAGTAAGAAAAGCGCGACAAGAGGGCATCACACATCACACAAGGGGAGAGGGAGCTGAGAAGACGTTCTAATTTTAAAAAAAATGTTCTTTTTGGCCCTGTCACCAACAATCCAATAAATATTTATCCTCACTTTCCTCACAAATGTTTACAGTTCTAATGAATTAACGTTTGTCCAGTTTTTATTCGTCCATGTTTGTGTGGTCACAGTCAAAAGAAGTTGAATGAGCAACAACATCCCCGACACACACTTAATGTTCTTAAGTCTTATGTACCTAAGTGAACTTCTGCTTCTCAAAACAAAAGCTGCCTTTGTTTAATTTTTTCATTTTAAATTGGTATCGTTTTCCGCGTCAAAAAATGCAACAGATTGACAGTAAATAATCTCCAAACATGAATTTTTCCAGAGTTTCGGGTTTTTCGTTTATTCTTGCAATGTCCTTCCATAGATTGTGGTGCTTATTTATAATTGACCGAAAAATGCGTGTGAAGGAGCCTTTATCTGTTGGCGCTATGGCCTCAAAATTCCCTACACATTTTTTTATGTCCAACTAAGATCTCTATGCACCGATTAAGAAAAATTGCAGTGGTTCAAGAGATAATTAGCCATATAGCATGCATTGCGTGAAATGATTTACGCACCCACTGTGGTCGGTAAGTTTAGGAATTGCTTTGACCTTTTCAAACAACTATCGGGATTCTATTTTTGCTATTGTTATGCGTTCGTTGCACGAAAATCAAATTTTGTTTTGAAAGGCAAAATGCGTGTTAGGCGCAGTCGTTGCATGAACGCATGATTAAATAAAATTGCAATAGTGCTAACTTTAATGAGATCCTCGAGAAAATTCCCGTCAGAGACAACATGCCTTATGGAAGAAATCTAACATTCAAAGGATCTTATTGAATACCGTAACCAGATGATAGCTTTCACTACCCTGGTTCAGAATTCCAACTTCATCTACGAAAAAAAGGAATGGAGAGAAAGTAGGTCTCGTTGCATGTTAATACAAATCTGATATTTTGTAATGCAGAAAAAAAGAAACATTAAATAGACGATCAATGAGATTTTTTCCATGTACTATAACTTGAAGACTATCTTTTATTTTCACAATTCCTTTTCCTGGTATTGCTAATTAATTAGGATGAGTACTGGAGAAATTAATTGTCAGCTAATTGTGACGTGGACTGAAACATTTCAGCTAATCAATCATTGAAGTCACCACAACTTGGAACTTTTAGACATAATTAACTGTACTTTACCTCGTAATGGAAGGTAGACAACTCGTTGAAACTAAATGAAAAAAATGCAGGTCTCTTGACATCCGGCCCTCATGATAACTCCCACTCAAAACTCCCTTTACTCCTCATTCCATGCTTCTATATTTCTAATTCGGGGTGTGGGATAGACTTACCTCCACGTGGTGCACCCTGGGCAACGTATATACTCATACGCCAAAAAAGTCTATAAACCGGTAGTTGACTTCTGACTTTAAACTACAATCACCCCACTGTATGCCATATTCGACTACTTCCACAGTACTCACCTCACCTTTTTTCTAACTTTGTGTCTGTCTCTTTTACACCTCTGAAACACTCTTCTTTCCCTCCCCCCCCCCNCGTTTTTACATCTTTGAAACACTCTTCTGTTCTCCCCCTCTCTCTCGAATTTTTTTCACTTTGATATTTCTCCTCTGTGAAGCCTGAAATCACCTAAATGGCTAATGAAACTATCAAAATGCCTGCCATTTGTTATAAAATACTAATTCATATTTTGTAATTGCTGTTATATTTTCGAGTTGCCAACACGGCAACTACGAATGTAAAATTTCTATGTTCCAATATACGGACATTGGGTGTGCTTTTCCCGAGGTAAAATATTTTCAAGAGCCCAAGAGTGTAGTGACTTACAGTCTAATCTAAATTAAAAAGGAAAAAAGAATATTCATTTGTACTTGAATTGACCAGTACAAAGCTGACAATTTTCACCAATTGAATCAATTCTTTAGCCCAAGTCTTGTCAGGAGTCGTAATTTCAAGACAGGTAACTACATGTGTCTCGTATTTTCACAGTCATATTTCCGTTTAAACCGGATAAGACCACCCAAGTGCACGCACTGGTGCCAGCGGGGAGTTGACAAAGGCCGAGTCTGTGAATGAACTTCATGAGATATGTTATTGGTAGTGCATAAATAGACAAATTTGTCTTATCGTCTTCTTCATTCTTTAAACTTATTGAGAATTTACTCTGACGCTTTTCTCGATGCTTTACAAGACGTGTCTGCTTAAATGACAATTTACTAAACTTGGTTAAAGACTTGTAGCGGATTGCTACCTTAGTAAAGCCAGACCGACTCAGAAATCTCCATGGCAGATTCTCAAACATCTAGCTAGACTCCCAGAACCAGCTAAGCTATAGCCAAGCTATGTAGGAAAAAGACGTACAGCACGAAGCACATTCACCCAGTAAGTAACTTGTGAGCAAAGTGTATGCGCAGAGAGCTTAATCATGATCAGGTTGGGGGATTAGGTTAAACAGAGGTCGATGATTGGTCATTGTTTGTACGTCGTTGCACACAGAGTTGTACGGCCGCACCTCCCAATCCTGGCGTGCAGACATGCAGCGATAATGTGTCCCATAGACTAACCAAAACCTCTACTGTCTTTATTAATTGAGGAAAGTATAATTGCAATGATATTCGCATCAAAGACGTAGGAATTAGGCATTATTCGAATTGATAATTCGTGGCTCACATTTCGCCTTATTTAGATTGATAGTGGCTGGTCGAAGTAATATATGTTTATAATTCTAACGCAGGCAACTTAAAATATTAGCTATTTTGTTTCATATCATGTTTCAATGTATTCACCAAGAAACTCCCAAGATGACCATTTCATCGTATGGATCCACTGTATGAAAGCACTTAATAGTTTGGTACCGAATGTAGTAACTCATGGCAAATGCTAACCAATTTGAGAGCACTGCGATCGAAAGTGTATTTGATATAAAAACTTTTATCATATACCTGTTTGAAGACACATGATCCTACTCCCCTTTATCTTTGATTCTCTATTAAACTGTTGACATAGTACGCATATTGATACCATGGCCGGGCAAAGTAAACTCACGTGCTAGAGCTTTCGGGAAAGTGTGGTCGTACCATAGATCGCATTATGAATAACTGCACCCAACGCGCAGATGCCTTATCAAATAATGACCTATTGATATTCCTTCATGTGAAATGCATTTAATCATTTGTCTTGTTTTGCTTTCTTCACTCTAGTTACTCTGTATTCTCACTACCTTGAACACAGTCTAGCTCATTATGTAAGCGACATTTTCTGCTAAAGGACTCGGCTGTTATAGATATCTGTGGCTAAATAAACTTCTAGGGAAATTGTCAATGTTTGGAAATGCGCTTTTTTGTTCGATAGCCACAACAGGTCACACCAAATCCACAGATGACCTAGAAGTGTCAGCATCTTTTCTCGTGAGAGAAAATAGTATTATAGCTTCATCATTTGAAGCATTGTTTCTTTATGCTTCATAAAAGATTATTATTAATGAAAAGCACGCTAATTGAAATTCCGTTAATAATCCCCATGAATGTCAATTGCATATTCATTAATAAGCTTGTTCCTATCAAACTCATCCATATCTGCTGCAATATACACGATGTATTACTTGTATTTATTTCTGGAAATTCGAATTTTATCTCACTCTGTAACTTAAGTAAGATATTAAAGATATCATAACTAATGAGCTATAAAGATGGTGATGAGAATATAGATTTGAATCTTTTAACATATGTACTACTAAAATAAATTTCAGTAGTACTATAGGATAATCTAGAATTTTTGAATGTGCATTCATTCGATGAAATAAGATTTTCATTTTTTTGCAACTGATGAATTAATGACTGTATTTTTATCTACGAATTTGTGGTTCGTTCTGGTGGCTTTCCCCGTCATTAAAGTTAAACTGATCGTCTCGCGAGGTACCTGAGTGCTTGCCAATATGATTTTTTATCACATTTTAAACCGATAGAAACTGCTCTAAGGCATTTAGGGTATTTTAATGCAGGAGAGCCTACTTATGATGGTCAAGTAAGTCGTGAGCAATTAAAAATCAACATTTTCGCCCCTTCTGAAATCATCTGATGTTATTGAAAGATAATTGAGGGCCACACCACAACCACGAATTTTAGTCATAGAGGCATAAACTATGCTGCCTAGTATCACAACAAAGTAGAATAGACATGATTTTCAAAATTTTCAACGCAGTCATCTATGAATTCAAGACAACAGCCAATAAAGCAATTAATGTGCTTTCCACTCCCTCAGGCGTTCTCAAAACTTTTCCAAAGCCAATCTGCCCATAACAACAAGACGGAGATTTTGTGAAGATTCGAGCATAAACAACTGACACACTACACTAAAAAGCCCTGACTTATGCTCAGTAATCTCTATGGCAAGACCACCTCAACAGCACAGGGGAAACAGACATACGGTGTGAAGCAAGCTCATTGGGCTTTATGACTGTCAGAGAGCTTAGTAATTAAAATAAAATAAAGGGTTTGTCAATTATTGCAGAGACCATAGATTAATGGCTGACTGGGAGGTCTCTGTGCCCACGACCGCACTTTCTTCCTACGCGACGCGGAGTACAGCCGCAACTCCTTGTCTGCGTGCGTATGAGATTTCTTTGTTCAGCCATTGCAGTGATGCGCACTCCATATGACAGAGAAAATATCCCTCCAAACAAGGTAGGGCCAGCCATTTCAAATTATTTAATAGTTTGTCGTTTTCTCTTTACAGATTAGCGAGTTCCACCTCAATGTATCATCACAAAATTGTTATGACGATAAAATTCGTTTAGTTATTATTTTACAAGTTTGGAACAACCGCTTAGGAGACAAAAGGCGAAGCTGTCCTAAAATTCAACAAAGCTATCAAATTTCCATTAAGTTGGCTTCAAGAAGTGATCGCTTATTACTTTTGTACTACCAATGTCTGGCAAGCTCAAGGAGTTCAGATAATAGCTAGATATCCTTGTCAAATTAACCTAATGGCGAATTTGAGGGAGCTGACATTCCGAATATTCCCTAAACCGATCTGAAATTACTTTTAAGTTGTCTATTTTTCAATCGGCAGAATTGCCGAGTACTCCATTCAACATCCTAATCAAAATCAAAGGAGGACTTGGTATCTCACCTTGGGTAGTCAATACTGAATATCATAGAAACTGAAACTTAAAAAAAGACGAAGTTTATTTCAGTAGTCCTCAAACGAATCAAGATTTCAATAGTTCTAGAGTTCGTCGAACAAGCCACCCATTCTCTAGACCTCCATCAGAATGTTGATACAACACTAAAAGACATTTTGCTCGAAACATTCACTTAAGCAACATTAGCACCAAAATCGGGGTAAGTAGCAGTGCAATAACAAAACCATTTAATTGAAATGTAAAAACAATTAAGCAGGAATTTTGGGAACTTTCTTACCTTATGAAAAGAGCCAGAGAAACCCCAACCAATTACAATTTCGAAGAACGTATGTCCCATTGCTTACCGAGCCGGTGTCAGCATTAAAGATGACATTATAGGACTTGTAAAAGGCTAGGTGCTCTCGTATTTTAAGGAAACTTAAAGGCAAACTCGCAAAAAGTCATGGCTAGGGTAAATTGATCAATACGTCAAAGAGGTCTATGGTTTGACAAAACCGTCAGGGCTAACGTGGCGAAGGACATCAATTCCAGCTTTAAATACGTAAATCCCAGCCCTAAGGTTAAGTCAAGTTCAAACTTTAAGAACAAAACAAAGAAACAAAGGAAAATTTTAGTCAAATAATAAAAGCAAAATCATACCTAGGAATGGAGCGATGGAGCAATCACAAAACACGATAAAAATAGTAATCCAAAATGACAAATTTATTTCAAATACACACACGCAAATAATATATACAGACTGTGAACATTCATCTCCCTGGCAATTTACATAAAACTGGAACCAAACAACTGACACAATCTTCCGTATGTAAGCACCCAATATTCAAAATTCCGTTTACATGAAATTGCGTCGTTGACGTGAGTCATTATTGCTATAGGGATGAAATCTATCTCTACCTCCACCTCCACCCATTTTTCTAGAGGATTGTTGGGATGATGCCATGGGGAGATCGTCGTTCCGACGAAAGACTCGACCTTTGTTCGCGGAATTCACAGAGGCGTTGGCAGGCATTGGTGGATTCATTGGAGGCGGCGTAACGGCAACATCGAGCATATCACCAATGCGAAAAGTGCAATCCTATAAGAAACAAAGGCACGTTTACCACCGCTTTATGAGCCAAATGAAGATAAATTACGATAACTAATGTTATCGGAGCCTATAAAGGACTACTAGAAAAATGCTAACAATATCGAGATCATATCATATGTTAACTAGGCTAAATTAAAGAAAACATATATCCACCCTAATAGGAAAAAAAACTTGGTAAATCAAACAAAAGGTATTCAACTTGAGTACAACCATTCATTCTAATAAGATGAATTTTAAATGAATACAGAAAAAACCGCAATCGTCCGACCACAGGGGAAATCTTCATGCAGACTATGCGTATAAAATATTCCTAGAAGAAATAACACTGACCTTAAGCATAATCTTATCAGAATCAGCAGGGAAACCAGAGCATATACTGCCAATATTACGCATTCGGTAAAATGGTTTATCTGGGTCAGGAGAGACAATAGCAAATTCAAAGATAGTGCCTGATTTTTGTGCATCCATGTGGACGGATTTGATGAGTTCGGACAATTCATGCAGAGTTGCGTCCAGCCTAAATAATGAATTACATCTGAGAAAAACCATACCAAGTATACGCCCTTAATTCATTAGAAGGAAACGATTTATGAGAGTAATCTTTAATTCTATTGTGATAAATTTGATTAACGAATATTCGAAGTAGTAAGGGACACGTTTTTTCCCTGTCTATACGGCCATCACTCTTTTCACCAAGAACCATTAGGATCGAAAACTCGAATACCGTAAAATTGAAATAAACTAACTAAACAATGCAAACATTTGGTATGGGTGTCCAACTTAATTACAGCGTTGAAAATAATAATAAAATCAGAAAAACCCTTTTAAATTTATTTATATTCCATTTTTTAAATGAATACAGGTCACTACATGATGTTTTTTATTTCCTTAAAGTAATTTATTTATTTTTCATATTGATATTGTGTTTAACATTTATTTGTTGAAACAAGTAACAGAAGAATTGGTTTTGTTTAGTGTTTTTATCGTGGTTTGCGCATCATTCCAACTTCATCGAAATGGCCAGTTCACGAGATAACAGAGTATGTGTGAAATCTCCTTTTTTCTATTATCTTAGGTATGCGAAGGTATGTCTTCCAAGAGTCGAGACGACGCATATAAAAGCTTAGGTGACGACGTAAAAAGTTTTATTAAGTCTTTCTATAAGCACGTCAAGAGTAACGATTCCAAGGAAATTGAAAATGACTATGCAGTCAAGTAATTAACTTTTATATTAGTTTCATTCCCTTAGATTTCCAAAACTTACGGATCAGTATTTCAAGAGCACCCGTTGGCCCGCAGTTGATTATATTGCTCCATTATGCAACAGGGGTAATTTGCATTAAGATGAGTTAATTTTAATTAGATACCATCTTCATGACGCTGTATAACGAATTGTATTATCGTCATTTGTATGCTCGTGTGACCGCTTTTCCTGATATGGAGGATGCGCATCAGTCATATCTTAATTATTGTTCTTTCTTCGAAGCTTTGTTGAGTAAATGTCCTATATTATGTGCTAATTGAACGTCATTGTAAACGGATAAATAAATTTGTGTTCCTTTCTTTTTAATTTAGAACCAAAGAATCCAGTTAAACTTGATCTTCCAATTCAGTGGCTTTGGGACATCATTGATGAATTTATCTACCAATTTCAAAAATTCGCAACTTATCGAAGTAAGCTCAAGCGAAAACCTGAGGATGATGCCTTTATGAGGTTGAATCCCAAAACATGGAGTATCCATGGTGTTCTCAGTATTCTCTTCCAGCTCGTAAAGAAGTCGAATATTAATCTGCAGTTGAATTACTATGCCATGAGACGTATGTCCATAAAATTCTATAATAACTATATTTATTTGTTGGTCCGATGTTAATTCGACATCTTTTCGACAAATTATAGGTGATCCAAAAGAAGTTGCTGGTCCTTTTGGCTCCTGTGATCTCTACAAGATGTTGGGATTTTTCAGTCTTGTTGGTCTGTGCCGCGTTCATTGTCTCCTTGGAGATTACTTCACCGCCTTGAAAATGTTAGAACCCGTTCAGCTTCGGCAACAGGAAATGTATCATGAAGTCCCAACGTGTCACATCACAACCGGTTACTACGTTGGCTTTGCTTATCTCATGTTGCGTCGTTATCAAGATGCTATTCGAACCTTCACTCATACTCTAATCTATTTAAATCGGGTATCTCCATGCTTGCCTCAGCGTAGTGATTTAAGAGATTATGTCACTAAACAAGCTGATCAAATGACTAGTCTTCTGGCCATCTGTATAACTATTAATCCTGTTCCTATTGATCAGTCCTTAGAGCAACAGCTCAAGGAGAAGTTCTCAGAAAGTCTCATTCGCATGGAGGGGACGTAAGTATACTTATAATTTGCATGTCGACTTTGGACCATATGCACTAATTTAATTTATCTACTTTCAATTTTTTGCAGTAATAGGGATGAGTTTACTCTTTGCTTCGACCTTGGATGTCCGCGATTCATTAATCCCGATGCCATGGCAATTGAACGTACTGATTATGCTCTTGACGCTCAACGTCACCAGGGCGCTATCTTCCGATATGAGCTTGACAATCACAGAATTGATCTTCTCCGTTTGCGATCTTTCCTCAAGCTCTATACTTCTCTTCCTGTTGACAAACTGAGCCACCTTTTGAATGAAGTAAGTCGCTTTCTTCTTTTAAAAGTATAATAGTTCTGGGTATGGGCTAACATAATTCTTTTAGAATCATGAAGCTGTGCATTCTCTTTTGATGTGTTTCAAACATCAGTTGAAGAATCTGACTTGTACAGAAGGTACTTGTGGAAGTCTTGAAGGCACACTTCAACTCCGTTGTGACACGGACTTCTATGTTGATGGTGACATGATTCACGTTGCAGATATGAAAGCTGATAGACGCTATTCGGAGTACTTTATGCTCCATTTAGAGAAGTTGCGTGAGGTGTGTTGTCTATTTAAATATAAGTAATTTTAATTGTGATTCTTTTTATTCTTTTCGTTCCTGATTTTAGGTGAATGATCAATTAGACGAAGTCGAGAAGAAATTACGCAAAGCGAAAGTTCGCAGCTAATTCGGTGAATGATTCTTAAAAGAGTTTTACATCCCATGCGGTGTTTGATAATGTGGAGCCTTGAAATAATAAATGATTTTCTAAGCATGGTCTTCTCATTTATCGTTTTAAGCGAAGGTTGTTTGGTCTGATGTGTCAATTTTCACCACATATATAGAAAGGAATGGAAATTCTACAAAACGCAGCGCCTCAGCTACACCCGATCGATAATAATCGAGTTGGGGTTCAGTTCAAACCAGCGACTTCTAATGACAGAGAACCTATTTCTGTTGAAGAGATATTTGGTATGCCAATACTATGGCTGAATTGTAAAATAGCTATAATATTTCTGACCTCATCTCAACTTTAGAACACATTCGTGATATCCGAGATCCTGAACATCCGCACAGTTTGGAGGCACTGGGTGTAGTTAGAAAGGAGGATATTTCTGTAGATGATGCTGCCTCCATGGTTACAGTCCAATTTACTCCTACAATACCCCATTGCAGTATGGCCACTCTGATCGGTCTCTCTATCAAGGTCAAACTTCTGAGGTCTCTACCGCGTCGTTTCAAGGTATGTAATTCTGATAATATTAAGCCTCTTTGCTTGGCGAAATGAATGTTAGTTTATTTTCCATGTCATGATTAAAAACTTTCGTAACTTCTATTCACGAAGAGATGTCCATACAATAGGGTGCAAATTTGCTTAAATTGAGACGATTGAATGCGAAATGTACTCCGAATTTCACGGACTTAGCTTTGTTATTATTATTTTATACGAATTTGTACTTCGGGGTGAATGTCTTAAAGCCAACGATGGTTAAGGCCCTGACCCACTTTACAGAGTGTAAGGACAGGGTTATTGCGCTAGTTGGGAAAAAGTTTCATAAAAATTATTTTCAATATAAAGGCGAGAAATCCTAAAATATGCTATTATTGACGTTAAGAAAGAAAGATTTTAGAATTTGTATACCACCATTTTTTCATTATCAACATCTTCCCTGTCCTTTGTATTCTCTTGAAGTCTTTCTATTGTTTCTGTATTCTTTTTGGCTTCTTCCTTTTTAGATAATTGATGTCAATTTTTCTTTCCATTGGTTTTTTTTTCTTCGGAACTTTTCCATCCAGTTTAATAGCATATCTTTCGCCTCCTCTTGTTTATGACTGTTCGTGTAACACATAAAATGGGGTTTCTACTACTATGCATCTTTGATCCATTTCATCTTCTTCGAACTGATTTTCGTTTCTGCCATCTCAGTCACATACGATTTTACGCCAACTAAGTGGGTGATCGGTTTCAGAAATTTTAGATCGTCCAATCGATCGAGACCCAAAGAGTCCAAATCTGGTCAAATAGTCATGAAGTATTTTTAGTCATTTTTTGTGCATCGTGACGAACTTGATAGTCAATTTCATGGCGGCAACCGAAACATTTCGGGCTATTTTTGGAAAAATATCGAAATTTAAATATTTACAAATGGATACTCATGTAATGAGAAATATGAACTCATTGCTAAAAAATGTCAGAGATATCACAGTTTTACCAAGGAAACTGTGAGGAGGTCGTGTGCTGCTTAAAGAGCTGTTTTCAAACTCTATGAAAGTGGAAACCGAAATATCGGATCTTTCCTATTCAATTCATCTCCAGAATCCCAACTTCTACAAGTTAGCCAATTTCACTGTGACTGAGAACTGATACAAAATTGTACAAACTGCCTTGAAATGCGTGGGAATACGATCTCGTCTTCGTCATCGAAATAATGTCATTTTCGCGAAAAGCCTAAAAGCTTTCACAATAAAATCGCAAAAATGGAGATGAGGAGAGACATTCAGTCGCAATTGAACTCTATTTGCATTGTTATTTCATTGTTTCGGAAGAAACATTTCCATAGAAATTATTTCCAATATTAATTGGTAAAAGTAAATGCCAATATTGTCAGGGGAAAGATTAACAATTTGGACATTTTAATTCTCTTTGATACCTCTATTAGGCAAAAAATTGGGCGGTGGGAGTAAGCTGAAAGTGGTGCTTTGATGAAGGGGTGAAACTTTCTTCACGAGGTAACATAAAATTAACTGTTTGACGGCGGAGGGGTAGAAATGGGTGAAATTCGATGAACAATACCATAGGAAATAAAGGAGATGAGAAATGACGTCATCGCATCCTTTTGCTTACTTTGTAGATCTGCGTAACGATTGCTCCGGGAATGCATGAATCAGAGTTGGATATCAACAAACAGCTGGCGGATAAGGAACGAGTGGCCGCGGCTATTGAGAACGATAGTGTAGTTCGAACCCTTAATCAATGCATTGCTCCTTAATTTACTCAGTCTTCACTTTGCCATATACTGGGAATAATGGGTCGCCCCTCTTCCATTTAAGCATTTTATAAATTTATTGAGAGTTACTTTTTAATGGGATAACTTCCATTGATAATACTAACTGAACGAATGTTAGTGAATTTAATCTGAGATTGTCATAGTTTTGCATATTATATTAATCGGAAACAAATTGCATTTAACATTGTAAGATCTTCTCGAGTTTGGAATTTATAGTCATTAATAGTTTGTCAAATTCTTCCATACGATAACCTTGACCAGAAATAATAGATCATTTGTGAATTCTATCCTTCGAATTCTCCTGTGATGCCTTGATCTTAATTGACACCTGCAAGGCGTTTAAGCTGTATTTAACTCTTACTATATAATAGAAGGCATACATTAAAGCTTTTTCCCATCCTTATAGATGCAGAAATGCTAGGAATTCAGATAGTAAAAACAGTTCTAGTACACTCTTGCCCAATGTGGGTCTAATGGATAATTCTAACTTCACCCACGCTGCAATACAATTAGAGCTAAGATACGTAGCAGCTTTCGCCTATGCAGCCGCATCTTCCAGACTGGTGGAGTGGGAATGAGATTTCTCTGTACATCCTTGTAGCGTTATCCCCCCCCCCCATATACTGGGACTTAGTGAAGAGAAAGTACCGTGCTTAGTTGGATCGTTAAAAGAATGCATGTCCAAATAAATAAGTGCACAAATCACGCCAATGTTGCGCAAAAAACATGTGGATCGACTTGTAGAGTGCACGACCCTGCCATGTCAGAGTAGTGAAATCTCATGTGCACTCAGACAGACTTGGAGGTGTGGTCGTGAGCTCCGAGACCTCTTAGTCAGCCACCAATCAATAGTCCCTGCATTGGTTAACAAACCCTTCATTGTGTTAAAATGCCTAAGCTTCATGTCAGTGGCACAGCCCAGTTAAGGAACCTCCACGCAGTGCGTCAGTTTCCCTCTGTAGTCTTGCTTTAGCTTCACTAATCCTGGGGGCCATTCCAAACTAGAAGAATTTGCCATAGAGGTTACTGAGCTTATGTTAAGGCTTATTAGTGTGGCAATTCTCTATGGATCCAATTTCAAGGCGCTTTTCATATTTCTTCACTGCTTAAATATCAACTCAAACGGATAATTTAAATTAACCTTTGAAATCTAAGTTCGAGTATAAGACTCCTTTCTTTCTGAAGAGTAAATGATTCCTTAAAGTTGGAGTGAATTCCTACTGGAAAAGGAGCTTGCTGAGTTCGACAAGTTAGTCTGAGGAAAATAGGTTAATTTAAGTTAAATTTCCTTGAATTTAATGCCAATTCTATTGCTCTAAGTAATTTCCGGTAGTAACATTATTTTTAAGCTTTAAGAATTCTTGTTCAAATTAAGGGAAAAGTGCTTGCATTCATCGTATTTAGCAGCAGTGAATGTTAGATTGCAGCCGATAATAACTTTAAGATGTAGCGGATTGCTACTTTATTAAAGCCTGACTGACTCAGAAATCTCTATGGCAGATCCTCCTACATCTAGCTAGACTCCCAGAACCAGCTAAGCTATAGCCCAGCTATAAAGGAAACAGACGCGTAGCACAGACCACGTTTATTCAGTACGGGTATTGCGGATCAAGTGTACACGCAGGGAGCTACTCATTATCAGAATGGGGGATTAGGTTAAACAAACAGAGGTTGATGATTGGTCACTGTTTGTACGATCGCTGCACACAGAGTTGTACGGCCGCACCTCCCAATCCTAGCGAGCAGACATGCGCTCATACGATGACGCACAGAGCGATAACGTGTCCCACAAAGATTCCAATATTTCGCCGTTAGACTTCCGATTTCAACATGAATTCGCTCGAGTTTGTCAGGCAGTAAAATCTCTATCTCTCTGTTGTCAACATTCAGCTTTTCTGTGTGGTAGGTCTGTTTCACTCCAAAACATCTGTTAGAAGAAGTCTTAATGGCGAGGTCGGTAAAAGCTGGCGTCCTCAGTTAGACGCATGTATAAGCAAGCGTCTAATGCTAGAAATACCAGCCCAATGTGCAGAAGAAGAAATAGATTCGATAAGGAAAGGCAATTCTTACTGCAGTC
>UZAE01013719.1:0-19818 GCA_900617975.1 Rodentolepis nana | reverse complement strand
AAGCCAGGCTAGACATTCAAGAAGTAGAAATGCAGATATGATAAAAACTTAAATCAGACTAAATAAATTATTTATTTATTTCAAATGGCAGGCATTTCGGTAGTTATCATTAGCTCTTTAGTTGACTTCGGGCTTCACAGAGGGGAGGTGGAACATCAAAGTGGGAAAAATGCGACAGGGGGAAAGAAGAGCGATTCACAGATGTAAACGAGGCAGACAGACACAAAGGCAGAGAAAAGGCTAGATGAGTACTGTGAAAGTGGTCGAATATGATATACAGTGGGGTCATGATAGTTTGAAGTCAGAAGTCAACTGCCGATTAATAGACTTTTTTGCTACATGCGTATACGTTGCCCAGGGTGCACCACGTGGAGGTAAGTCTATCGCACACCCCCTAAATAAATTATAAGGGGAAGTGTAGCGACTGAAAAGGATAGATTCCAATCACACAATTTATGCATTATGACTAGCACTCATTTGCAAAGATAATATGTGAGAACAAGGAATGCGGAAGTTAAATGCAATATTTTTTTTGTCCATTTTGGACTCTCGATAGTAATGAGATTGTGTCAAAAGGAGGTGATTATCCGTCCTACAAACTATTTATCACAAGTAAAGTGAACTCGCGCCATTCAAAGGTGAGTTACCTGAATAAATGAAACGGAAGTTTACCTTACCCCAAGCTAAACAAGAACCGACGTGGCACATGCAGTCTTAAAATCACACTAAAATCGCTTGCATGCTCTTGTCTTTGGCATGTCGACAAGGGGGGGTCTTTCAACTTACAAGTGGTATGGAAGAAATTTGTAGTGCTAGAATTGGTGAAAAACAATCGGTTCCATTGAAACCATTGTTATACGCGAAAAAGTGGAATAGAACACACAGAAAGTGAGATGTTTGAAATTTCCAGTAAATTTCAACCAACTGGAAGATTAAATCTGGGAACTGGAATTTGAGGAATTTCAGCATAGAATATGGACTTTTATTATTATTATTATTATCATTTCAAATGGCAGGCGTTTTGAATAGTTATCATTTGCCATTTAACTGACTTCGGGCTTCACAGAAGAGGAGGAGGAACGTCAAAGTGAGAAAAATTCGAGAGGGGGAGCAAAAGAGTGATTCACAGATGTAGAAGAGACAGACTTTTACAATAAATTGTTGTCATTGTTGATGAGCGATCAACAGCTACTTAAAGCACTTCTCGATAGTTGCTAAGCCCAGACAGCAGAAGTATCAGACTTTTTGATTAGTACATTTTCCTAATCATAGGTGGAAATATCCACTCAATACCTTGAATGCAAACAGCTGATTCACCCTGGGGATAAAAAGAGAAGCCATTGGTGGAATTATAAACTGCCTCTTTCCAAGGCTTCAAGATGGAAGTAATTGCAGCAATGAGGAGCTTAGGTAACATAACTTATATACCGTTATCACCTCAATGGTGTAGTCTTATTGTTAGTAAAATCAAACGAGCATGAAGCAAACAAAAGCCACGAACATAGTGCTAGTTAAGATAATAAATGCCATGTAAATTATTGGTACATACTAAACCACCTGGCCTCAGCACCAGTGACAGAACTAAATAACAATCGGAAAATCGAAAAAAAAAAAACAATATTTACAAATGACTTCGTGTGACTTGAAAAAGTTGGGTTTCGAGTAATCTAGAATCAAAAGAGATAGTGATAAACTATTTATCGAGAGGTGATCCAAAAGTTTCACTTGGTGGAAGCACATTCAAGCATCACAAAAGTTAAGAGGTCTAATTAAACACGCATAGACGCCAAGACAAGTATAATGAAGATATGTAGGTCAAAGCGAAAAGGCTAAGTTCTGACCTGCCTAGTAAAATAATTATCGATTCTGTTTCCAAACGTTGAACCTCTTGAGAAAGGGGAAAGTTAGCAACAAGTCAACAACACGCAACAATTTATGCAAATAATCAAGAGCGTTTCACTTTGCAATGGTATTAGAAGCTTATCATTTAAAAATCTTATGAGTATCGTGTATGCTATTTATATTTTTATTTTGAACGGTCATCATTAGCCACTTAGTTGACTTCGGGGATCGCAGAGGGAGGAGGAACATCAAAGTGAAAAAAATTCGAGAGGGAAAAAGAAAGGCGATTCACAGATGTAACAGACAGACAGACAGACCCAAAGGCAGAGAAAAGGTTAGGTGAGTACTGTGGAAGTAGTCGACTATGACATACAGTGGGGTCATGGTAGCTTGAAGTTAGAAGTCAACCGCCGATTAATGGACTTTTTTTGCCGTAAGAGTATACGTTGCCCGGGGTGCACCACGTGGAGGTAAGTCTAACGCACACCCTCTATTTATATAACTCCCTAGGCATGCCTTCTATAAGCACTAGGGAGTAGAGACGGGTCTACGAGGTAGGAAACTGGGATCCTGCCACTCTAATGTGGCCCAATGGGTGAGCGCACCGAAGGGCATCATCATCATCAAACCCATGAACACTAACGACTGCACCATCATCAGTAAGAGAGGTCGGGACTAATTAGGTGAGAAGAGACGTACCAATGACTGCTCGCCTTCGCTCAGTCTCCGCCTCCTTTTCAACAACACGCTGATGCTGTTCAGCGATGAGAAGCTTAGTCCTCTCTGCTTCCATGGACTCGTAGTTCCGACGAATATTTTCAGGGATCTTGGGTTTGGTGACACGCACAGCTTGAATAAACAGACCCGGAGCCATTACGAGCAGGTCCTCTTGAAGGGCCTTCTTGAGATTTTCGTCAATTTGATCTATTGACGGAGTAGAAAACGCGTATAAAATCATTAACAACAATAATTGTAAGAGTACCTTACCTCTTGATATAAATAATTTCACTCTAGAAGGTTGAGTGAACAGATAACCCTTGCCATAAAGGTACAAATTCAAGAATATATATCGATTTCGCTGTGAAACGAATCTCATTTATTGGTTATATAGGAAAAGCCATTGACTTGTTTCCAATTTGCGCAGACATATCAGAAACACCATGAATAATGGCTATAATATGCGTTCCAAAGAGGATTCCCTACACTTCTCCATAAAAAATTC
Organism: Rodentolepis nana; assembly: GCA_900617975.1. Taxonomy (NCBI): domain Eukaryota; kingdom Metazoa; phylum Platyhelminthes; class Cestoda; order Cyclophyllidea; family Hymenolepididae; genus Rodentolepis; species Rodentolepis nana. The sequence continues at coordinate 16,754 of UZAE01013719.1, read as the reverse complement.
TCGCTAGTTTTAAATAAAATCTAAGCAAATAGTTGAGAGGGTTTGAAATTCAATGTCTGATCACGCCTTCGAACTTAGTGCGGTCCATGACAAGCAAGGGATAAATATGCCCTGTAAATAATCCCAAAGCAATGTTCGAATTTTAATCAATAGCTCCTTCGATCTTAGAAACTCTCCAAGTTTATCAAATTGTAGCTTGACTAAACCTTAACCCTAACCGAAATTGTGAAGAATGATTTGAATGCAATTTGAACGCGAAAAAGCGAACCGCTATCAAGTGCATAAACCAACAACTGAATTTAAAAATTTACACGAAGTAGGACTATAAACATCTAACTTTACTTGTAACATCATTCCAATTCCATTATATTTTCATATAGGTGGAAATTTTGTTAGTTCTTGATTTTAAAAAACACTCACACGATTAGAAATTGCTCAATAATTTGGTTTACAATAGGTCAGAAAGCTATAGCAATCGAATTAATACGATACTATCTTCTAAGGAAAATATGGTACATAATATAGCGCACAGAGGGATCAAAATTTTATCAACTATTATAGAGCATAATCGCATTTCTTATGACAATAAGATCTAACAAATATTTTAGTTATTCTTTAAATTATAATTAATCATATGAGTAATACTTTATGAAACTGAGGTCTTCGAGGTCTAAAAAACGACAAATTAGAATAATCAAATTTCCGTTCAATAAGGAACTGTCAGAACTAACCAAAAAGATCAATGTAGACTTCCTGCAAGCTGTGGCTACTGCAGAATTGATTAAGCTCATGATGAACCTTGTTGTAGATGAGAGTTTTGTCATAATCCGGACTGTAATTTTTCACAATATCATAAGCTATACAAGAAAAAAACATTATTTCAAATATTTGTGGAACCCTACCATGATCAGCAGAGAGCAAATTGACAACTTCGATTCTGTCAAAATAGATCACGACGCCACCACTTTATGAGGAAAAAATACTGTCGACTTGCCAAAATTTAAACAAACCTTGTTCCACATGGTACGTTAGTTACTTCATCAGTCTGGAGTGTAACCTGGGAAAGAGAGCAAGCAGTATCTTAAATGTAAACAGAGTGATCAACACCTCCAAACGGAGACAACCTTATAGCTTACTTGAACCTCCTTAAAGGTTGTAATAAACGGGATCATAAGATGAAAACCAGGAGCACTGGTGTCTTTTAAAAGCGCGCCACCGCGGTAGTATACACCTACATGTCCTTCCTCAATCTTATGAATAGAGGTCGCGAGTAAAAGTGCCCATAATACTACAGCTCCAGCGAAATAAGTAATAGCGTTGTTTGGATCATTCATTTAAATGTCTAGATTACAATAAAATATATTGAATTAATAGTTTTAAAATCGAAAAACCTACGTAATTGAGACGTATATGTATAACGACAAATGAACCCAAGGAAAGTCAACGAAGGCCACTAGACCGTATTCGAAAACTGCTCAAAATCATTAAACGTCCTTGAAAGTTCTAATTTTTTTTACAGAATATTTTCGCTAAAATTCGTTAAGAATTTGAAGCATTATAATGCTGCCGAATTTTATTTTAATTATACTGCTTGAATTATTTTCGCTATAAAGGAAAACCTATTTTTTACATGTTTTATTCCATAAAGTGCAACTAAGTTTATGACTTGATACGTTTTCATATGAAATTCTCCTGCTAATTGTCCTAATTGATTCATATGTAAGTCATAATCATATTTACATTGGAATAAGCTCCATTTTTAAGAGCGAATCTTTCCCTCAATAAATGTTGCGTCTTATAAAAATGGTTCAGATTGCTGAGTCACAAAAAGGAATATGGGAACAGAATCGTATCCAGGGCGTGAGGATAAGTCTCAGCAAAATTTAAAGTAACGAATCTTTCAGGTTGATTAATGTATGGCTTACATATAGACATGTTAATGCTCACAAAGTACCGTAAGTTGAATTACTTATTACCTTCCATTAAATTAGGTGATAATTCTTGTTTGATATCAGTTTAATTCGTACGTTAGCCCAACCTAACACAGCTCGATTTATCCAACGATTCCCGTTTCGTTATCTCGTCACTTTCAAAACAGCTAAAATCAAGTAAGAATTTGGATTTTAGTGATCGGTTGATTGTGTTGTAGTCACTGAGGCACAAGGTTCTGGCTCATCTAATTGTTAATTTCGAACTCCTAAATTAGGCAAAATCAGTTGGCCTTATAATTTTCTGCTTTATAAATTTGCTTCTAAGTGCCTTGGAGGGTTAAGCAGCCTAGCCCCCTCATTCTTGTCTTTCTCACTCCAATTGGTGAATTAATTCTCTTTCATTTCCAACATACGAACTCAAGCACAAATATAAGCTGACTGCCTGCATAGTATTGATGACTGCGTACTCGCACATAAGCCGAGTGAGCCACATGCTCATGCACTTGGACCACCTCTTTTACTTCCGTATTAAAAAAGGTCAAAACCGATACAAATTGCCCTTGTTTTGTCATGAATTCCTCGACGAGTAAATCAAACTCCAAACAGGCATTCTTTCACCTCGAAGTCTCTGGTGTTAACACTACCAGCGACCTTGGGCATGCTTCGGGGCCACTATGTTGACTCACATAGACCGATAGTATTCCTAGCCCATTATACTACCACTTCAGTTCCAAATTGGTTAATGGCGTTCACTATAAATGTTCGAACGCAATTTTACCCAAGTCTGATGTCTCAATTTTTACCACACAATTGCCTCTCGCTCCGTCTTCAAAGTCCTTTAGTCCTTCTGCAGAACCCACCCCCCCCNACCCCCCCCCCCCCCCCCCACCCCCCTCCTTTCCACCCCTCATCAAAGTTTTAGCCTTACCAAACCATGTCATGCAACCCCCTTTGCACATCAGCATGCCGTGACCTGAGTTTTACCCAGCTACACTTAAAAACATCGATTGTAAAAACAGAAAAACAAAACAAATACGTGACTAAAAGTCTTTCCAAGGCAAACCCGAAGCATTTTAAATCATTGTAGTCTATTTCAGAATTAACACATAATTTTACAAACTAGCAACACAGTCTGTACACATATGGACCAAAAAGAAACAAAGAGAAAAGGAGAGAGAGAGAGACATACGAGAAATGACAAGATGACGCGGAATTCAAATAAGAAGAGACCTTAGAGAGGATGTTACCTCCTCTCCTCCACTTCGACAACTGCTAATTCGCTTCTGACATGGCAGTCATCATTGCAAAGCTTCCGGTAAACAACCAGCCTCTGTGTCTCCTCCCTTCAGTTGTCTCGACTTTCCCCCAGACAAAGTCTTGCTCTTACTAGCGCAGTTGTTGAAAAGTGCAATCGGTGCGACCAATCCTGCATTCTACAATCAAAAGAAGTATATACACGCGTTCAATCTGTGAGCAATTAAAAGTAAGTAGCTTGCCTACTACAAAGTGTGGCACTTCCTAATGCCAATTATAAACATTGCAAATTGTAGCGAAGTGCAAAAGCTTACCTCCACACGTGGTGCACCCTGGGCAACGTATACTCATACACGGCAAAAGTCTATTAACCGGCAGTTGAATTCTCCCTTCAAACTACCATCACCCCACTGTATGTCATAATCGACTACTTCCACAGTACTCACCTCACCTTTTATGTGAAGCCTGAAGTCAATTAAATGGCTAATGATAACTATCAAGATGCCTGCCATTTGGTATAAATAAAAATAAATATTATCATTGTGGATTTTAACCTTACAAACCTCGGGTGATGAGGTCGCTTTGGTCTTAATTACATAAATCCAACTCATACCCCCCCTCTTCAACTCCTATCAACGAATTCTTCTTCCGACCTCTAGTGACAATCAGCTCTTTCCAAACTACTTCTTTCTCCCTTCATACATGCTACGCCTCCATCCTTAAGAAATACCCTGCTTTCTCACCCCCCCCCCTGTGACTCCTTGATTGATGACCTCTAGTTCCACGTGGAGGCAAAAGAGTTCTACAAACACTTGTACAAACAAGAAAGGTGTTCTGGGGTGGCTTTAAAGAAAAATTCACGCTATTATATCAACTAGAAGCTCGAATTTGACCAGAGGGAATAGGAGCCCACATCACTGAATGCACACCCCAGGGGTCACCGATTTCGTGACCTCCAACTTGGGGGGTGTGCAGGTTGATGACTGCACAAAAGTATTTTCCAAAATCCCAATCGTTGGGGGAAAAACAGCATTATGGAGGCCCCCGTTGGGGGGAGGAGGGACATACTACTTATGAGGACCAAACGAGATATGCATTTGACTCGGCAACGCCAGCTAACAAGAGAAATCCTTACACCATAGATTTTTCTCAACTTCTCCACGGCGTAGACAATGAGCTGATGATTCTCGCGTTTGCTATCGACGTTGTTTGACGCCTGTTTGGCAGACTGCGGTAAGCTGTACTGTTGTTGCACTGCAGAACCACTGTTCTCTTCCGTCAAAGCTGCTAATGTCTTCTCGGAAAGACTCTTGCCAGAAAGACTTGAGGCAACCTAGAAACAAAAATTATTAAATTAAATTAAACAGTCGGATAACAGATAAAGTTAGTACAAATCTGATTAAATTAAATCAAATTGGTAACCGATTCTCAGCCCAGATGGATCAAGAGCCATTTGCAATGCATGATAGATTTATAAGTAGAAAAAATGGGAGGTTTATTGACACCTTAAATCGTCACGGGATTGAAATAAAAAGTCATAAAAGAGGAATAAGGGACCCCCATAAACAGTAAAATTCTTCGCAAAGAGAAATATTTCAGTTATATTACTCAGAGACAAATTTTGGGTGGTTTAAGTCTTTAAAAGAGCGCTTACAGATTCCTAAACAATTTATGACGTAATACCATTCCAACCAAATTCTTAGATGGCAAAGACAACAGCTGAGTGGTTTGGGTGTGTGACATGGTCCAAAAAATGCTGAACGAGAACAACCCGAGGTGTAATAGATAAGTGAACAAAAAAGAGACACGAGTCACCGTATAAGGGGCAATTGACCAAACCTCACAAAGCCACACAATTAAGTGGGGATCAGTATGCGGGAGAGAGAGACTCGACTCGATGATAAAATTTCGGACACAAAAAAAGCAGATTCCTACTATTCATTCGGGAAAGGGATTTGGAACACACCTAAATATGAGGGATAGCAACATGGGACTCGGATTTCATCTTCAACTACTCCCCCCCCCCCCCCCCCCCAAACACGCTTTTAATAATCAAAACCAGTACGGCTCGATCATTAGGCATGCGCACCTCGTGAGCTATGAATTAGCAGACACACCAACGGGCATATTTAAAATTGGTACCTTTTTGTACTGCAGGCCAGGGCAGATGTTTTGTCAACAAAATCGAAAATAGTTTTTAAAAAAATGTATTTACGGCTAGAATGGATTGCATTTTTTTAAGAAGCTGATTCTACCTACTGCGTTAATTTGGAGCCAATAAATTACCCCTATAGGGTATGCAGGTTAAATCAGTAAATGGCAAAATATCTATAAGCCTACACACAATATTTCTGACCTAAAAAGGATTGCACCACCATGGGGTGTTTAACAGATCCATTCAGTGCACGAATGAAAGCAGCAATCACTAAAACGACATTAAATGTGTTCCAAGGGGAGCACATTTTTTTGACAATGATAAAATTTTGAGATAGAGATGACTTCCACATCCGGAACAAGTATATACAAAAAATTTAGACGTAAATACCACGCGAATGAAAAAAATAAGGACGTAGAATGTGAATGACATGCGGAGAGGTCAATATTTAGAAGAGCGATTATTGAATAAACAGTGGTTGTACTCACCAAAAATAATCCATAAAGAGCTCGAACATTGGTTGGATTAAGTCGACATGCGTGAGCGAAATAGGCCCTAGCCAGTTCCAAGTTCTCTACGCCACCTTCAGAATATTTGATCTAGCAAAAGAAGAAGGAGAAATTCAAATATAAAGAAAGGCAAGTAAACACGTCCTATTGATAATGCATCCCACAAGAGATTACCATATCTGCATAAACCTGGACCATTGCAAACCAAAAAAGATAATTGAAACAGACAACTTAACCACCGGAGACATTGTCAACCACCTCCCCCCCNCCCCCCCCCCCCCCCCCCACCCCCAAGTCGCAGTATCCTAAAGGAATTTCATTCATGTTACCCTAGAAAAGGGATATACAACAAGTCCAGATAGAACTGATACAAAAAACTGCCCAAAACTCACTTTCAAGAAGTTAAAGAGACAAGGAAATTGGAAATAGTATATGCGACTAGAATTTGTAAGAAAATGCTGAAATAAGCCGCACAATGCATTTCCAATTCCAAGTGTCACATTCATCCTTATTTTAACTATGAATTATAAAATTAAAAAGATGATATTAATAACACTAATGGTATTAAATAACACCAAAGACTGTGAGGGAGCAACTTTACAATACTCGAATTGGACAAAATAGTAGCATTCCGAAGCCACCGATGGGAGACTTAAACGACCCTAACATTCTTGTTCACCAGTGAACCCCGTCATGCAATTGAAATGGGGGTAATGACACCGTGGGGTCATAAAACTTAATTATGCCAAGTCCACTATGGTTGTCAATCTCCACCTTAAACAAAAACCCATGTCACTAAGAAGGAACTGAATCAAAAAATTTTGCACCCAAAGGACCTAGAAGAAACACAATTATTATTGGAATACCTATGATAATAATTTTCCTGGATCACAAATGTCTTATATCCGCGACTTTATTTCCGGAGTGAATAATGGGGTGTGCGATAGACTTACCTCCACGTGCTGCACTCTGGGCAACGTATATACATAAGGCAAAAAAGTCTATCAATGGGCAGTTGACTTCTGACTTCAAACTGCTATGATCCCACTGTATGCCATATTCGACTATTTTCACAGTACCCACATCACCTTCTTCTCTGCCTCAGTGTCTGTCTGTCTGTCTCTTTTACATCTTTAAAGCACTCTTCTGTTCCCCCTCCCCCCTCGAATTTTTTTTCACTTTGATGTTCCTCCACCCCTCTGTGAAGCCTGAGGGCTAATGATAACTATCAGAACGCCTGCCATTTGATATAAGTAAATAATCGATTCATAATTGAATTTGAGATAGAAAAACCTACTTCTGCAAGGCGTTCGTGCAAGAGATGATTATGAGGATTAGCAAGAATCATCTCCTCCACACAAAAGGCAGCATGCTTGAAATCACCTTGAGCGAGGTACAAATCACTCAATTCGCCCCATGCCTCAATGTCGGCCATGAATCTGTAAGAAAAAGAAACACCCACATCCAAGTGAACTACTACTACTACTACGGATGAAAATAAGAAGATTGTAGTCCAGATAAACTTACAGTTTGAGATACTTGTTCAACTCCTCAATAGCTTGATTGTACAGACCTTGAGATTTGAATATGACTACTAAACGCTTTCGAGCAATCTGAAAGAAAGGCGACCAAAAACATAAATAAAAAACAGAAACAGTGACATTAAGAGCCTATGACAAATTATTAAGAGCAATAGAAGCTATCAACACACCGAGTTATAAATAACAAGGTAGACTAAAGAGAATCAGCTTCGAAACTACAGATGTTAAAGAAGTAGAAAATGGAATGCATATATAAGTGGGACCAAACTTACAATATCAGTGGATTCTGCATCGATTATCTCTTTATAAAGAGAACGGGCTTCTTCAAATCTGCATAATTAAATCGCATAAGAATGAAATCAAATTGAGAAAACTAATGCAAGCAAAATTTCACTAACTGGTTCGATGCCTCTAAAAGCATTCCATGAAGACGTTTTACTCGGACACTTTCAGGAAAGCGTTTACGAAGATGGCTGAGGCAGGTCTGAGTAGAAGTGAAATTAATTAGGACATTATTAAAATAGTGTTTTTCCCTAATAAGGTTAAGACAGTACCTGTGCAGTTTCAAAATCATGTACATCCAGAGCAGCAATGAGAACTTGTTCGAGAACAATCCATTCTAAATGCAATTACATAAAGCATAATTTGACTTAATAGTGGTGTAATAACAGTTTGTAGAGAAGTTTACTCACTTTCTTGTCCCAATCTGTGGAGTTTTGGCTGAAGTTTAGTAAGCCATCTTTCAACTACTTTCGTGCTTTCACGAAGATTATTCTCACGGACAGCTCGCAGATCTTGAAGTGCCTCTGAAATATTGAAGAATGTCAATATTAGTAAGTTTATACATTAGGATGACAACAAAAAGAAACATTAATCTTAACAAACGTCCAAATTCAAAGTAGTGTATATGATAATAAAAAGCGAAGTCTACAAAATATAACAAATCAATCGGAGCTACAACTCACCGTTCATCGTGAGCTTTGGGCAGATATTCACCAAAGTGTTAGCCAATTAATACTTCCGCTTGTTTCGATGTCGATATATGCATTCTCTTGAACTAATTATCCTTTATAAAGTTTCGATTATTAATTTAATGCAAAAATTTTCCATATATTTGCTAAATTCAAATATTAACCAATTTCATTTGATGGGTAATATGGGTAGAATGACGTCCTTATAGGCATGTTTTGTAACTTAACCCATTTGCTAAATCCCCTAGTTTTATTAAGTAATGTCTCGACAACAAACAAAAACTCCGGAGCCAACTAGAATGGTAAGTCAAGCAAATAAAGTCTTTAAATGTCATTTTTACTATATTAACAGACTTCCCCACTTTAGAATACGGAACTTTTTACCTTAACTTATGGGTCCTTGGTTGCACAGATTGTCAAGGATTTTGAAACAGACGATGCAATCAATGAACAGTTAGACACTATGTCAGTTTGTTTATTATATTTGATAATTTATTTTAGTGGCTTCAATATCGGGGAGAAACTAGCTGAAGATTATGTGGCTAAAGGAAATTCTGGTCGGTGTGCCGATTTCAAGGAGACTGCTAACCAATTAGTCAATGGATTTAAGCTCTTTCTTGGCTTCGCTCCCACAGTTACTAAGCATAGTCCTGCTGGGGATGAATTTTCACTTATTATTGATTCCAATCCCCTTACTGAGTTTGTTGATCTTCCAGCTGATCATCCCAAGCTGCTTTATTCTAATGTCATCGCAGGAGCTATACGCGGAGCACTGCATAATGTACGAAACCTTTCATTCAAATGATATATTTTTTGCTTTTTATGAAGTTTTTTTTCTAATTACAGATGCAAATGGAAGTTGATGCTAGATTTGTTCAAGACCAACTTCTCGGTGATAAAGTCAACGAAATCCGCGTTAAATTCGTCCGTAGAATTAAAGAAGTTTTTGCAGGGGAGGACTAATTAATACCCTATCTTGTATTCTTCTATTTTCAAATAAATTTTTTTCTTTCCTATACTTCTCTTTCTGTCGTTTTCTTTAAATATTTTTTATGTTAATTTTGCCTGTTAATAGATGGTTTCAAGTAGTCAATCATCGTCTTCGAGTGGAAATACACTTGAACCTTGGCTTTTGAAAGCGCTTCGTCTTCTACATTCAAATAATCAAAATGACACTGCTCGCCTTCGCAAGATGTACAAAGATGCTTGTGAGAACGAGATGGGAATCACTCGTATAACCCTTGCGGACGCTCTGCGTTCAGAGCCTTTAGAAGAATCCGCCAATTTAGAACGAGGTTCAAGCCGCTCTCGTATCACAGCTCCGCCTTCTGTGGAAGTTGCGGGTCAAAATGAACCGTCTAGTTCAAAATTAGCCCCAAAGTTGATTAATTTATTCGATGTCCCATCAACTAAGCCTCGTGGTCCTATCCCACCGGCGAACAGTAAGCTGTTATAAAGTGTTCAAGTTTCCTTTCCATTTTATGGCCCCCCCCCTTGTACATTTCATGTTTGATTGTTCATTTATTCTGCTTGACCAGGACTACGGTTTAGGCAGTAGCGTTATGCAGCTTTCATTTTCTTACTTTCTTAGCTCGATGGTCATTCACGAAGGCGAAAGTTTTCTTTTGTGTGTCGTTTTGTCTTATGGAAATTTCGCTTTGAGGTTGAACTTAATGCTTATTTTGAATGATGAAATTACTTGTATTCGCAAAAACAGGTTAATACGCTTATCTTGAATTGATTGGGATTGTGGCGTAAATTTCATATTTAGTCCCAAAACTATCGGTTGATATATTAGGTTGGCAACTAAGTCATTGCCGATTTCAAATAAGAAGGCTAATTCGGAATTTTTGTTTAAACATATAACTTTGTTCAATTAGATATTGGCCGTTCTTGTCGATGACCTTTTTCCTTCGTTCTGGCAGAGTAAAATTCCCCGTTCGTAAAATGTCTGGTCTTTACTATTAAAAAACTGAATTAGGTGTGATCCGACATCATCCGCGTTGTTAAACATTTACCATTTAAAGAGTTTTGCATGGAACGAAACAAATGGTAATCCGAAGGCGCAAGGTGAGGGCTATATGGTGGGTGTGACAAAACATCCCAACCCAGTTCCAATAATGTTTGCCGAGTAACCAAAGATGTGTGGGGCCTTGCGTTATCATGATGGAAAACAACACCCTTCCGCCGATTTGATAATACCGGCCGCTTATCTTCAATTGCATCCTTCAGTTTTTCTTGTTGTTCAACATACACATTTGAATTTATCGTTTGGTTCTGCGGCATGAGTTCAAAATACAAAATTCCTTTGTGATCCCACCAGACTGACAGCATAATCTTTTTTGGGGGGTGAATCTCTGCTTTTGATACTGTTTGGGCTGGTTGATCTTGCTTCACCCATGATCTCTTGCGAGTAACANGTTTCAGTAGCGGCGAATCACAGATGCTAATCCGTTGCGTCAAATGAATTTCCTTTAACTGGTGAGGGATCCATAAATCAAGTTTCTTGACATAACCAAGGGTTATGTCAATTTGCTTTCAATGCATGTATGCGACACATTGAGCTTCTCTGTAATATTTCGTGTCGTGCTGTGACGATTTGAATCGATAATGGCCTTGATATGGGTTTCATCCACTTCGACTGGGCGGCCAGATCGTTGTGAATTGTTCAGTGAAAAATCACCGGAACGAAATCTTTCAAACCAATTTCGACACTGCCTTTCTTTTAAGGCTTCATCTCCATATACGGCACATAACTTCTTTTGTGCTTGCGATGCGTTCTTGCCTTTTCGGAAGTAATACAATAAAATGTGTCGGAAGTGCACGTCCTGTTCTTTCATTTTTAAATTGGGATAAAAACAAAACTAAAGAACTAAACAAAAAAAATTTTTACTAATTAACCTAGAAGTCCATACAGTAAGAAAAAATATAGGTTAGATGCTCTGGCCACGTTAACAAAACTAAATAAAGTATAGAGTTAATCTGTTACCAAAAACGGCAATGACTTAGTTTCCAAACCAATAGTTCAAGCCTTGCAGTTAGTTCAAATCAATTTATCTGTTGGTTAAGGTTTAGCTTGGCTCGTCTCTTAAATGTAGAATCCACACGTTGACTCATATCTTCGTGCTCCAATTGCCAAATTTTACTATTTCTGGTTTGTCGTTTGTTGAACTGGGGACGCAAAACCTGTCAACTCCCTTCAGTGTGTCATCTCTCAAATGACCTAACCCTGCACTGAGCTCTTATCCTTCCCAACCTCACTTATCTTTTTTCTCCTTTTGGCTATCTGATTTTGAAAAAAAATGGCATTTATTATCAGGTTTATCAATTTTACGCCCAATTCTCACCCTGTCGAACTTTTGGAGTATTTCTACTGACAGGATCTAATTTCGTGTAGTATTCTCGTATCTAAATCATTTCGTTTCGGTTTAACTATTTGATTTCAGGTATGGTGTGTTGTAACCGTGTACCACAAACAGATTTATCCCGCTGATTCGTTATATTTTAGCTTACGTTGGTTAGTCCGCGATTTTCATTTGCAAACGAAAATTCTTTTTTGTGCGATCTTACTATTTTACTGAGATTTTGTGTCAAAAATGCCGTCACCTCTCACCGGACGACCGTTTTACTCTTCTTGAGAGTTGCACCATTTCTTTAACTCGAATTACTCCTCTTGTATGCTTAATAGCTAATCGAATAATTATTGTGGTTTTACAATTTGATCCTTGTAGTTATCCCCGTTGTGGTTACGCAGGGGAAAGCAGTCATTTCGGATCAAACATCATCCGTTGTTTTGCCAACGCCGAGCATTGCCGGGAATGAATCGAATGTTAACTTGGGTTCTGTGGAAGATCTGGTGGCTGAGTGCTTATGCTGCGTTTGCGATCGAATGATTCCAGCATCGGATTCAAGTAGTGGGTAAGTTTTAGCTAATTTCACTTCTGCTGAATTCTTATAAGTAGTAAAGATTATGGAATGTAATTACAAGGAGTTGATGGAAAAAAACTATCATACCCTATATATTACTCGTTTCTAACTTGAAATGATTGATGTTTCACATGTCATATTTTTGATCGTCTCCTGATTGGATAGGAATTTTGTACCTTCTCTTTCATTTTGGGAAAGAACCACCCCCCCCCCCTCCCGAATAAAGCTCTTTTTTAACTTAATTAGATAAGCACGTTGCAGTTGCCGGGCGGTAGATGTTGAATCATGACCGTTTCTGCTATTTGTAACTTAATACTCTGTTCATCGTAGAAGCAGTAGGAAGGGGTCTATTCATGTATCGATTTAGTTACCTCTTTTCTGCTTTTGATGCAATGCTGAACTGACAATTCAAAATTTGCACGTACATCTGCAGTAATATGCTGCCGACCTTAAAGCTTGACTTGTGTAAACTCCGTCTTAGTTTCTCTTAACTTACCAGCAAAAGGTCAAACAAGTATATTTGAATGATTGTGCTAATAGCCTACGTGAGTGGACCGTCTTTTTTGGGTTTATTTACACAATTATTCCAATAACTTAAAATTGAAGGGAGTTTGATAACATCAGCGATTGGCGTTGATTTTGTGAGTTTGATCGTCTATTCCCCCTTCAAATGAACTTGATTTTCCTCTTTCTTTTTAGTAGTGAGAACGTTTCTAAGAATAACGGAATGGTTGAGTGCTCCAAGTGTCGAGCTCTCTATCATCAACTTTGTCATGACCCCCCCTTGCCGACTTTTCGAGTGCCATCTGGATGGATCTGTTCAAAATGTTCCGAAGGTGCCAATGCCCCCTCGCCTGCCTCCTCCTCTCTTCACACTAAGCGTCCCGAGACATCAAAGAAACCCTAACTTTGTTCATTCTGTGCATTCATTTTTATTTTTGTTTATTCATAATAAATTGTCCGATTGTTGTCTCATTTATTTTTACATAGATCCGCTTCTACGCATATGTCTCCTCAGATAGACACGTGGTGGTGTGTGCGAATGATTAAAATAAGGGGGTGAGGCGGATGTTTTAGCCTTTGAAGAAGCTAAGTATCGTTTTACGGGAACCATAGCCAGGCATTATGAGGATTCTACAGATGATGCAACGTAGAGACAAAGGACAATAAGGATTATGAGGATATGAATGATAGACATTGTATCAAATGACAGGCGTTTTGATAGTTATCATTAGCCCTTTAATTGACTTCAGACTTCACAGAGGGGAGGAACATCAAAATGAAAAAAAGTTGAGAGGGGGGAACAGAAGAGTATTTCAAAAATGATGTAGGAGACAGACACAAAGGTAGAAAAAGGTGAGGTGAGTACTGTGAAATAGTCGAATGTGACATACAGTGGGGTGATAATAGTTTGAAGTGAGGAGTCAACTGCCAGTTAATAGACTTTTTTTGCCGAATGAGTATACGTTGCCCAGGGTGCACCACGTGGAGGTAAGTCTGTCGCACACCCCAAGATGCAACGTAGAGACAAAGGACAATAAGGATTATAAGGATATAAATGATAGACATGGAGCTTACAAATCATTGAAGGGTGCAAATGTATGAAGAAGCGGCCATTCGATCCCCTCATCTCTAGCCTTTCCCCCACAACATGGGATCTGAAAAGTAATTTGCCTTGGTAACTGAATCCCTTCTTATTTCTGCTGTTTTTTTCGGTGTTAATCTGAATTTTCCACCTGCTCGCAAGTGCCTATTGGCATACGACGTTGTCTTTTAACGCCCAATTTATTTCTTTTTTGAACAAAAAATGTACCCAACCGCACTCACGCGCGTCTCACAGCAGCAGACTGATGCCGCCGACGCGATGAGTTTTGGTGGGGTATCAGGCGAAGACGGCTATAGACACGCGTTGAACATGCTTCAAACGACAATCGCGCCTTCTGTTACGAGTCTAGTACCAATGGAGCTTATTTTGAAAGAGGACCGCGTACTCTCCTGCAGGGCGTAAAAGGTTTAATGAAGTCTCCCCAAAAATAGTCTTTTTTAACATGTCAAGAATTTGCCACCTGTTTACGCTCCTCAGACGTGTTTAGTTGAGAAAAGTTCATACTTTCACATTCATACTGCCTTCCCGTAGTTTCCATTCCTAATTTGAGTTTGTAATCTGTAGAAGTTTCATGGATCGCTCTTATATATTGAGCGAATTGGTAACTTAATGTTATTAATTCGCATTAACTCATGCGTATTTATGCAATTTGGAAAAAAACTTTAATAAGTAGTAGGCCTATCAGCACAAGTTGTTAAGAACCCAGGTCTCAATTTACGTTCCCTAAAAGAGACGTGATTATGTCTCCAAACACTAGAAGTAAAAAAACTCTATCAGCTTCTTAGAGAGAGAAAAACAAAACAGTGGTCCTACAATGGATTCCTGGTCACTGTGGCATTAAAGGCAATGAGATTGCTGACACACTTGCTAAGAAGGGGACAACGATTTTGCAATGCATGGACCGGCCGATGTCTTTCCACACAATGAAAGCCTTAATCAGGAGAGAATTCAAGACCCCAAGGTGCAACGAATTTAAAGCTCGAACAAAGGAGAAACAGTGGTCAGTGGCACTCTCCGACATAGCCGACTGGCCAAGAATCGAAGCCGTTTGTGAGTTTAGACTGCATACCGGACACGATTGCTTGGCAAAACACCTTCGCATATTGGGAGTATACACCCAACCCACATTCCCCCTATGTAACCTACAGGAGAAAATGGTGAAGACCCACCTGATTCGGTGTCCAGCCCTAAAGACAACGACGGAAGCACAGTGATACTGGGAAACAAGAAGACAGCTAATGAACTGCTATATATGTACCCCCCCCCCTCCACCCATGTTGGAAGCTGAAGTCAAAGTTTAAGGGCTAATGTTAAATATCATCAAGCCTGCCATTTAAAAAAAATGTCTCCAAAGACTAATAGAAAGGAATAGCTATTCTCTTATGAGAAAACCAGTAGAGCGGTGGACACCACAAAGAAATGTGAGAAAGAAGGGAGATGAAGGATCTGCGGCTGATTGCCACACTAATAAGCCCTAACTTATACTCAGGAACCTCTTTGGCAAGTTCTTCTGGTTTGGTTTGGACCCCGGGATCAGCTACCCTGCTACAACGGTATAATGCAAATAGACATATGTGTCGTGCATCATGGTCATGAGGGCTGTAACACTGACATGGATCTTATTCAGCAAAATACAATGAAGGCTTTGTTAGGCATTGCAGGGATTATTGATTGGTGTAGCTGGCCGAGAGGTCTCTGCACTCAGGACTCACTCGCTTCCACGTAGAAATTTGCTCGTCCGCACCTTCGAGTCTGTGCGTATGAGCAGGAAATACCATTGCTCAGCCATGACAGCGTTGAAGACTCCACAGTTTTGAAAAAGGGAGAAATAAAGCTTAAGTGGAGAAGGCGTGAGGTGGGTTGTGGTATAAAGGCCAAATTACCATTCACTAAGTGGATTTGATCGTCTTCCTCACACACACGCACGCACGCACACATCGAATAAGTAACCAAAAAATAAGTAATCTGATAGGGTAATATGTGTGCTTGGAGCAGGTTACTACTCGCGTGAGTGCAACTGATGACCTTTGTAAGAAGGTTGCTTGCAATTTCCAGGGCAAATTATACGGAGATATTCCACAGTCAATTGCAGAGAAATGGCACCTCTGTGCTTGAAAAGGTAGAGAGAGAAGTGGATGAGAATGTCCCGAAGCTGGAAAAATCTTCCTTAACCTTCCAATTTGGATGCTTCCTAAAATCTTTTTTCCGTAAAACAGAAAATCAGAATGGCACGATGTCATATCCATCTTGTCTACAATCTTCGAATGGAATTGAGGAAGATTTTGCAATTTTGGGTCCTAAGCCTGTCTCTAAGATTCATTTACTCACAAACCTGTTTTTTTTGGACTCTTCAGATACAAAGAGATCTTAAGTACCTCCTTATGGAAAGTTATAGCTGAGGCAGATCGATTAAGATGCAGAGAAAGGCTTTGACTTTACATTGATCTCGCAAATCGATTCTTATCTCTAAAAGCCAATCTCCAATGAATTTGAGCATAAACTAGAGAAGTGAACACAATGAGCGCAATCGGTTAAATCACTGATCCTTGGGCCCAACGATAAAAGGGGCTTCCGATGCAAATTTCGTTGTTTTTTTTGAAGCCTATAAAGGGGGGATATTTGGAATGCCACATATCAAAATATGATCCTCAAGGTCACTTAGATAATCAACAATTTATTTTTGAAAAGCGTGGTGCACCCTGGGCAACGTATACTCATACGGCAAAAAGTCTATTAACTGGCAGTTGACTTCAGACTCCAAGCTACCATCACCCCACTGTATGTCAAATTCGACTACTTCAACCGTACTCACCTCACCTTTTTTCCAACTTTGTGTCGGTCTCTTTTACATCTTGGAAAC
>UZAE01013718.1:5627-19819 GCA_900617975.1 Rodentolepis nana | reverse complement strand
AGATTTCTGAGTCAGTCAGGCTTGAATAAAGTAGCAATCCGCTACACCCCTCCCCCACCCCAGGAGGGGAATGAAATCTCAACTCCTCAGGCAGCCAATCAATTCTTTCGAAACAACTTTGCGCACCTCCGAATACAGACTAGACTTGATCGGTAATTACTTATTTTATGCCAAAGCGCATATTAATTAGATTCATCAGAGGAGTCTTAATGCTATCGGCGTTTGTTACCCTCAGAACAGTTGAAAATTAACATAACATGAATGGCAGTGTCCGCTTGTAAGACCGCCCTCTGATAACTTCATTCCCTCTCAAAGGATTTTAAGCAGACATTTGCACAACTGCTCAAACGGAATGACAATAACTTAGAGCATTATTCATTAAATACGAATAATTGAAAGATCCCGAAAAAATGCCCAAATTGGATGGTTTAGCCTTGATTTAATGCAAAAATTGTGTAAGCTTCAAGTTTACTAGAATTATGTTTAGTCAACACAATTGAAAACGACTGGATATGATGATTAAAAGGCTGAAGGTGCAGAAATTTGTTCCTTGAACTCGTTCTACTCTCCTTCCTCCTCCTCCTCCTCCTCCTCCTCTCTCATCCCCTCAATTTTCCACTAGCAGTTAATTGCTAAACCCTCGGTATCAGCCTTGTCTCCTACACCAATGAACCTGAAAATGGCGCCTATTTCATTCTGTGAAAAGGGGTGCAAGTTCTTCTGGCCGATGTGGATATGGACAATAGGCTAACTATAATTTTTTACTCAAAGGGGACAACGATTTTGCAAGGCATAGACCGGCCGATGTCCTCCCCCACAATTAAGGCATTAATCAGGAGAGAATTCCAGATCTCAAGGTGTAACGAACTTAAAGCTCGAACAAAGGAGAAACAGTGGACAGTGGCACTCTCGGACATAGCCGACTGGCTAAGAATCGATGCCATTGCTGAGTTTAGACTAGTAACGGACACGATCGCCTGGAAAAACATCTTCACAGATTGGTAGTATACACTCAACCACATGCCCCCTATATAACCAAACGTATACACTCAACCCACATGCCCTCTATGTAACCTACATTTGAGAAGACCCACCTGATTCGGTGTCCAGCCCTAAAGACACAGAAGACCCACCTGATTCGGTGTCCAGCCCTAAAGACAGGAAGACCCACCTGATTCGGTGTCCAGCCCTAAAGACAAGGAGAAGACCCACCTGATTCGGTGTCCAGCCCTAAAGACAAGGAAACCCACATGCCCTCTATGTAACCTACAGGAGGAAATGGTATCATGCCCCCTATGTAACCTGCAGGAGGAAATGGAGAAGACGCACCTTACTCGGTATACACTCAACCCACATGCCCTCTATGTAACCTACATTTGAGAAGACCCACCTGATTCGGTGTCCAGCCCTAAAGACACAGAAGACCCACCTGATTCGGTGTCCAGCCCTAAAGACAGGAAGACCCACCTGATTCGGTGTCCAGCCCTAAAGACAAGGAAGACCCACCTGATTCGGTGTCCAGCTCTAAAGACAAGCAAGAAAGCCAGAGATACTGGGAAGCAAGAAGACAGCTAATGAGCTGAAAGCAGAGTACGGGGAAGCAAGAAGACTGCTAATGAACTGCTATTAATTAACCGCTATAAATGTAAGAAGCAAGAAGACAGCTAATGAATTGCTATTAATGAACTGCTATAAATGTAATTAAGCCAGATACGGGGAAGCAAGAAGACTGCTAATGAACTGCTATTAATTAACCGCTATAAATGTAATCCAGCTCTAAAGACAAGGACGGAAAGCCAGAGATACTGTTAAGCAAGAAGACTGCTAATGAACTGCTATTAATTAACTGCCGCAAGAAGACAGCTAATGAATTGCTATTAATTAACTGCTACAAAGACAGCTAATGAACTGCTATTAATTAACTGCTATAAATCTGCCCCCACCCTTGGGGGAAGCTGAAGTCAAAGTTTAAGAGCTAATGATAAATATCATAAAGACTGCTATTTGAAAAATTTTTTTACTCAAACTTGAGTCAAATCATGTGGATTTCAGTAAAATAGATAAAATAATTTAATATTCAACCTTGAATGTGGCTAAATGAAGGGTAATTTGGAAGGGCAGTAGCAGTCTTACATTTCATTTACGACATGTTTGGAAGCTCACTTGCCATAACTCCATGAAATTAAATCGGGAATAGAGAACATCCTTTGAAAACAAATTGGTTCAGTCGCCTTTGTTCAATTTACTTCCATCACCTTCAGCACGTCGAAAAACATGAATGATCTCCTCATAAAGAACAGATTATTATAGTCTTACCATTTACAAATTCTTTAAGCCAAAAATTTATCATTCTAAGATCCACGGTTTCTAGGCGATGAATTGAGGAAAACATTTACGATATCGACATGAAAATTTCAAGGTCACTTCCACCTCTTGATTTTTGAGTTTGTAGCTTCGTGTGTATGGAGGCAGACAAAAAGTCGTCAATGGTACTTTCGCTTTTTCGGGCATTGGATTTATTAATAAAAGCTGCAGTAAAGATGCTATCAAGAGTGTTGGCAGGAAATGTCAAAAGCTGTTTCCAGGGGGAATTGTCAAAAAAATAGTGCGATTTGACGCGAAAGGACACCATCACTAAGGTGGGTATCGTAAGGTGTTAAGGCACTCCCTTCGATGACATCCAAAATAAAAAGGACCATCCAAATCTTGTCAGACTCTTGTCCCTCCAAAAAGCAAAATTTGAAAAAAATTTACTCCAGAATTTATTTGCAACCAAGGCAATTGATGTACGCAAAATTAAATACTATGCAATCTATATCTCTTTCTAAAGTTATGTAAAAAATTCGAGAACACCAAGTAATGTATTCAATTGGATCGAACATGAATGAAATATCGAGCAATAAATAAAACCATGAAAATGGTTAAATTCTGGTTTAATTCGAACAATTTGTATTGGCTAATAAGAAAAAAAGCGTCTGACAATTTTTCTGTTCAAGCGGTAAGACTTTTTTTTATATTCATAAAATCAAATAGAATAAATGCAACTTAATAGGAATTAAGATGCAACCACAAGTTAATCTCAAAATAGCAGTCAAAATTTTGCAACAGGCAAAAATACAACAAAGCCGTGGAATAAAATTCTATTGTTACTTTGCTGTCATATGTGCAATGCTCTCTGCGTATTACTACGAGCGGAATGATTCCTCTCCCAACAAGATGCCTCGCGAAGGGCTGGCTTAATTTCAGCGAAAAAAGTCCACCTTCGAGATGCTATGGAAGGTCCTTCCTGTGCTTTTATTCCAGAGCTTCTTTCGAGCTGTTAGATGCATCAAGAATAACTAGAAATAAATCTCACACAAGGTCTTGTCACCGATAGCGTAATTTCTCACTCCAAGGTTATTCGAGGGAAAATGATTTAGAGCAAAGCTCATGCAAATTGTAAGAGCTTATAGAAAGACAAAAAAAACGATGTTTTGCACTCTCGATAGAATCGCTGTTTCTCATCTGCACTGATTGCCCCGAAACCCTTTAGTACCTTTGAATAAAGGAGAAAGACTGGCAGATGACAATGCATCTGAATGCCATCCTCAGTGCTGACAGCCTAGTCGAAAGGAGCCTCTGCTAAAAAGCCATCTTTCGGGTAAGCAAGTATCTTGAACCACATGCACCAAATCTCCTCACTCTGTTTTAAAATACCTTTGAATGGTGTATTGCGTACTGGTTGAAGTACTAAACAGGCATAAGTGCATCTGATGCGAAAGAAGGCATAAGTAATGCAATACCTGGGAAGTGGAGTCACAGAGAATGTTCGATGAGCTGGAACAGAAGTCTTTGCAGCCTCCAGTAGATCCGTACTTGAGAGAGACGAACTCCTAGAACTGTCGGATTTGCTGAAGGATCCAGAGACAGAAGATGAGGTGTAGGAGGAACGTGATGAGAAGATATCACAAATTGGAGCACATCTTCTAGTTCCCGTGACAGATGGAGATACAGATGCCTCATCATCATCATTTCCAGCATCCAGATGTTCTCGGTTGAGGCGGGAGTCTGATCGGGAGAGAGTCTGATACCCCTCTTTCCCGCTCCCGTGGCTTCTTATTTCGAGGGGAGTGGGAATTGTAGGCGGATGATGCTGGTGTTGATGCTGATGGCTGCGATGTGAGGAAGATTGAAAAGTCCTCGTCTCCGGGCTCCCACCTTGAGTGTCCACCATTTCTAGACTGCGCCCTCGACTTCTCAAATGACCGCGACGTCGTCGCACCTGACTCCGGTCAGACCTTTGCTCGTTGAGAATTCTTAAAGGCAAAACATTTTGTGTACTTTACGACTTTATGATCACTAGCTCTTTTTTTGCAACTTTTAATTCCAAAGTCGATTTTATCATTTGAAAATTCAAAATTCAGCACTTATTTTTGAAACGGACCTAATTGGCCCAATATCTGCATAGCAAACAAAGAGAGCAACTGCAATTTGAACACAAAAATATAAACATTTTTAATTAAAAGCAGTTAACTTTGGAGCAATCATTCAAAACTCTTTCTTATTCTATGATGGTAGGGACGAAGGTTTTGATTGGAAATTTGGAGATGGAAGAAGAGAAAGTTGGCAGCATAAAATTTCCCATTGAAAGCCCATTGACCCAAATTGTGACGACGCTGAGGACGACTTGAGACGGTTATAACGATGCCGCCTTTGCTCGGCTGCTGTCATGCTAGCGAAGCAATCTTGTAGCAACGCAGTGGGCACGCGTGAGTGAAAGAGGTGAGATTGAAAGAATTTTTCGGAAGTCGGAGACTTGCTGAATTGCAGGCTTATCCACCGAAAGTGTGGGGTGGGGTTGGTGGGGGAAGTTGTTGAGAGGGAGGCAATTTATGAGGAAGGGATTTAGGGTAATTTACACTCTCATTCGCTCCTACAGCCTAAATCCCCCTCAATAGCTTATAGTTTCATCTGCTTCATTATCTGCGTTAAAACCAGCTGGCCAAGTGCTCTACAAACAGTTCATGTTTAAATTATCTAGCGGGGCAACAGTTCCCTTTAACTATTCATGGCCGCCACATGAAGCATCGTGCGCAAACTAACTGATAATTGTGGGAAATTAGTTTGGAATATAATAGCAAAAGGTCTGAAAATATATACTTCTTATTGTTCCATACTTGTATTTGCAATACCGTTCAAACCTTCAACTCAGAAGAGATTGGAGACATAATGGAACTGGAAAGTTACAGCGTTATAAATTTACATAAAGTAGCGCTTTGCTTGCAATTGGTGGTTGGCGAAAATGATTGAATGGGGGTTACAATATATGGATGCATTTGACCTGGGGATTGGCATGACACACAAAATGACAAATTCGCAGACAACTTCGCTCCTGAAATTAAGGGGTCTCCAAGTTGCAGTATCACGTACCTCGAGATTATTCAGCGTGGAAGCTGCACTGTTATTTCCTCCAGCCATCAGGCGTTCCATTACTCCAAATAGGCACTGAATCGAATCTCGGTGCCTTCTGAGTTCTATTCAGTGCAGAGTTACTTGTGACCCCGCTCACTGCACCCCGCACGAGAAGGGGACTTGATAACTCAGAGAAAAACCAGGTAGAAACGCACCCAACTACCCCTCCCCCCTCCAGTAAACGTGCATAAAGAGTTCGGGTTTGCATTTTGAGATTCATATAACACTGGAGATGAGAGATTTGATAATTTGGGGTGGGAGAGAGGGGGTGGGGGAGGCGGAGGGTAACAGCAGTCTGAGTTATAACGACTGGCAAGATGGGATACGATCTGCAAAAAACAGCGCACAACATTGAATTAACCCACCAAAGACTGAAATTTTCTCCACTCATTTTCTATTGCAAGGCGATGTAATCTCACAACTTTCGATAGGCGGAAGAAAAACTTTCAAACGTGCAGGAACAGAAAGGGGGGGGGGGGAAGGGATCGGTGTCAATGCGAGGGGGAGGGGGGGACAACTCCTTTGAACTCGAGAATCTCCATTTCTTCCACTTCCGCCACTTCGATTTAAAGCACACGGATTTACAATTTTTCGCGACACGATGCTTCGCAATGCTGCCGTTTTATTTTACATTTTTTTTTCGTAACATTCGTCAAAAAGTAGATTGTCATTTCCTTCACTTTGGCAACTCCATCTGTGCTCTTTTGGGCGCCAAGAGGTTCGACTATTACTGCAGACTTCAGGGAGTACAAGGCCAACCTAATATTTCTCGAGGTCACGAGGTTAACAATACATAAGCTTGACCCCGGACGCATTCACCAGTTATTATTTGTAATAATCGCATGGAAGTGGTAATGTGTATTGCCATAGTCGCAAAATTTAGGTGGAAAATTGGAATAATTGAGGTTTTCTTTCGCTCTTTGTGCATTATTGAACACGCATGTCTGTCACGTCAAGTGCTATGAGTTCGAGTTCTTCCAAAGCAACCAGTAGGCCCAATGATGAGCTGCATTGGATCACCATGGCTAATGAAGGCTGTAGCTGCATTCGAGTCTATCTCAAAGAAGTCTAAAAGACGCCACTCTCTCAACAAGTTGAGCTTTGGGAAACGCCTTGCTAAATTGGATCACTTCAAATAGATGAACTGAAGACCACCTACAACTCATACATACCACTATGCTAACGGGATTTAGTTTCTCCTTTGGAAGTTGTGAATCGTTGGAGTTTTTCGGCCCTAAACGTGAACTCCAAATCTTCTGCTGTATTAAGCCTTGGGTGGGGAAGGATGGGGCCGGATGTTGCAGCCAGTTGGAAGTAACTCTGAAGCCATTGAGAGATTGGTGTATTTTCGATCATCGATCCCTTTAATATTGATTAATGCTTTACCTTATTTTGTTCTTGATGTTTTTTACAGAGCTTGTTTCACAAGAATCTCTTCAAGATCGCTCATCACTCTCATTCTTGATGTTTGTTCCAATTTTAATTGAATGAAATGGCATTTCTTGAATGGCAACTTGATTCGTTGTGACCGATAGCACCACCACCACCACATCACTAGAGTAAATTTTGCGTGTCGAACCACTATTCTTCAATAATGTCATTCACCAAAATGTTTAGGAGAATTAATTGATCCGTTGTTTATGAAAGATTCCCCTTGAGCCATTTAAATCAAGTTGGTGTGCTTCTTCGAGTTCTGAATATTCAGGCACTCATTTGTAACCTCAGAGAGAGAGAGTTCTTTGTCTAGGTAACTTTTAATTACACCTGCAGAACAAGTCAAGAGTTGGCATTCGAATCCTATCTGAAATATTTTGGCAGAAATTCAACACCATCTTCGCATTTTAGGTCCACTCAATCGTTACAATGAATCTTACTTTCTGAATTATACCAAAATTTCATGATTAAATGTGAACCGCATCTAATCAGGAGCACCTTTTACACATGCCCATTCATTTGAAGTTATCCAGCCATGCAAGGAATAAGTACCCCCGTTGACAGCCGGCGGTTTGCAAGAAATCTTTTCCCTTCTCAAACCTTCCAACGAGAGAGGGCGACTAAAATTTGCCCAAAAGGAAGGGAAATAGTTTCTTCCAATAGGAGGCCCCTCCCCCAAAAGTGACCCAAACCTTGGTGGAAGAGGAAGTATGTTTTACTGAAACAGCTAGATACATTTCCCAACCGCAGATACTACTACTCGAAGTGCTTGAAGTTGCGATGGATTTCATCTCGGTAACTATCCGGGCGAAGCTACGCCAAGTTCAAGTTCACTTCCACATTCTTCCTGTGGTCTAGTAGTGCGGAGCTAATAAAAAAGAGAAACTGATCGGTTGAAAAATGGCCTTTCTTGTGCTAGATTTTTAGATGAAAAGTTTTTGAACATGATTACTCAACGAATGAATCGGTAAATTACGGCAAATTCCAAGTTTCCTTTTTTGGAGGTCACAATAACCGTGAAACCTGTCGATGGAGTTTCATGGCTTTAGTCTCAAAGGTGAACGAAGCATGGCAATTCAGATGTTGTAATTGACAAACCAACTGCTCTTTCAAAATGAAATAGTCGTTTGCAGATTTATTTAGCTTTTTGAAAAAGTCACTAAAATTTGAATATCTCGAAAATAGTGAACAATTTAAAAATCGGTAATGTAATTTCGTTTAAAGGAATTTTGGATGAAAAAGAGCAATTTCTCTTTTGCCCTCTACTTCATCCTTTTAGATATGCCCCCCCCCCCAACCCTGTACCGCCCCGCCCCCCTCAGCTCCCCCACCCCTCCCTCGCAAACACCCTTCTCTCCACATTTCATAGCCAATCCGCTCAAAGTTAGTCAATTGGACTGGGAATAGGTTTTCCCAAATTTAATTTGTCCCGAAGACTTTCCCTCGCCCACTTCCGGCTAAATCTCATTTAGAAGGAGAGGAAGGGGGGGGGGAATTTCTTTTTATTTTTTGCACAAAGTGAGAATGTAAGAAAGAAATCAACATACCTTTGTTGATTAAGAACCTCGTTCACAACAGCTTCGCGACAACCTGGACAAGCAATATCATCCAGATTTAGCGTTGAGGAAGCTCGTGGAATTTTGCCCTCCCTCTGAAGGTCCTTGTTTTGTTCTTCCTGCTTTCCATGACGATGATTAAGTCTATTACTTCCAGATGTTTTCCATCGTTTGCTGTGGCTTTTATGCCGATGGTGGTGATGCTGATGACGCGAAAGCCTCTCCTCACCTTTCGATAAGTAGGCATCTATAGTTTGCCGTGGTAAATCTGTTGGACGATTGACATTTGGATAAGAAGTTGCATCGTAATTATCTGAAATGTTAGAATCCACAAATACGACTAATGCACTTTTCGTTGCAGCAAATAATCGAATCTCTCCCTTCCTACCTGCACTATTAAGGAAGCCAATGACGCCTGTGAACTGACGAGGGTAAGGCGGAGTCTTGGAGAGTGAATTCTGCTTCTTCAGTCGAGTGCTGGAAGCCGCTGCAGAAGATGTTGAAGGAGCTGTTCGAAGAGGTGGTCGAACGCGTTCCTCATCGAAAGACTGGTTGAAGTCAGTTGCAGGTGAACCAGACTATAATGAAGTATTCAGCTTAGATAAGAATTTTAAAAGCCAGCTAAAACGTTTATTATAAGGCGCACACCTAACAACTCGAATCCCGACTAATTTAAATTATAATTTTCACTAGATCTGAAGATGCAAACTTCCAATTTGGAAAGACCTGTACCATCTGTGCAGAACAAATATGTTACGAACACACGCGTTTCTGCCTGTTAATCACCTCATCAAAGTTGAAGTGTGACTCATTAAAGCGAACAAAGTAGGCCTTTTGCAATTGGTGCTTTCTAATGGCGTACAAGTTAATATTGGCGCGTGTATACAGAATTATGTCGATACAGACAAATGGAAGATTTCACTCCTTGGAACTATCGTCAGCTTTATCGACATGGCACCCCTACATAACGAGACTGAATACAGCTAAATCAACAAACACTTTCAGCAACCAGACCTACTCAGGCCTTAATTCGTTTCTATAGAGCGCATGTAATATTCACATTTTTGCCCTTCAAGCAAGATTTGCTTTAATGCACTCAGAAATGGTGGGGGGGGGGGGGGGGTTGGGGGGTGAACTCACCGTGCCCCACGAATATTGCTTGGCAATCGCATTGCTATTTCCCTGAGACAAAGCAGAAGTTGACGCTGTGGTGGAAGGCAAGGGGAAGTCAGATCGGCTCTTTTCTCGTGCGATGTAGAGAGTAACCGATTCGAGGGGCTGCTGTAGTCGGGCAGTGACGAGAGAGAGAGTCAAACCCGCACCACCAGCCAATTTCGGAGCCGCCCCAACCAGTCCATTCACAGCGAGAATACGGTCTCCTCTTCGCAAGAGACCAGAGATGGCTGCTGGCTTGCCAGGGGTCAAGGAATCGATGTAGATTGGAGCGTCGACGACGTCATCTGTACCGGAGATCACCACTCCCCAGGGGCATGAGGGATGAGATCGTGTTAGACGAACCTTGTGGACCTCAAACAGGGTATCTATTTAATTAAATAATAGCACAATCAAATGCTCACAATAGCACTTAAACTATATATTGCATTGAAATGAAAATTAATAAAATCGGGGGAGAGGAGCGGGAAATGAAAAAAACTCCTAAAAAATCTACAAATTATTTTATAATATTTCCATCGTGGCTAAAGCAATTTTCAATCAATTTAAAGCAATAAAATGATAGAACTTTATTTGACATGTTTAAGGCAACTTGTTGGATTTTCGCTCAAAAAATGCAAGACAACTTTATGACGCACTTGGAATAAATGCTTTCGATACTCGACTGTCCGGCATGAACTTGTCACAATAAAAAGTGAAAATTAATATTTCAATTATGAAAAATCCTTTTGTAAAAATAATTAAATTGTTTCTTTTTTTAAGCTGAGTATTTGGAACCTATTTTATTGATGAATGATAGAGTTTTGAATTGTTGGGTAGTTAAGTTGGTTGTTCAGTTGCCAATAGGAATGCGGTGGTCCGGTATTAAAAGGCAAACAAAAATTTCAAAAAGAGCACAATCAGAAGGAGTGAACTTTTAACTTCAATTTGCATAAATTAACTGAAATAAGAGGGCAATTTAAACTGAATTCAGCCTTGACGGTGATCGGCATTATTGATTTACAGGCCAGCAATGAAAGCGACTTCATTGCCCATGGGCGGGCTAATCAAGGCGGAGATCCAACGTATGAGCAAGACTTTATGAAAGAGAAACAGGAGCAGCAAGTTCGATTTCCCCATGTTTGGTTCCTCGATTTCCTCAACTTGGCATTCAGCTCTTAGTACTTTAGGAAATAAGGGGTGTGCGATAGGACTTACCTCCACGTGGTGCATCCTGGGCAACGTATATTCATACGGCAAAAAAGTCTATTAACTGGCAGTTGACTTCTCAATTCAAACTGCCATCACCTCTCTCTATACCATATTCGACTACTTCACAGTACTCACCTCATCTTTTTTTTCTACCTTTGCGTTTGTCTCTTACATCTTTGAAATACTCTTCTGTTCTCCCCCTCTCGACTTTTTTCAATTTGATGTTCCTTCCCCTCTGTGAAGTCTGAAGTCAACTAAAGGGCTAATGATATCCTTCAAGACGCCTGCCATTTGATATGAATAAATAAATACTTTAGGAAAGAAGAAGAGAATCGCAAAATCTGCATTAAATTCCCAAGTTCTCGATTCGTGTCTATTGGTATTTGATGGGAAGTATTGCCTTTATCCCATATAAAAATTAGTCTCAAATGTGTTCATAAAAGAAGCCCATATGGTTTTGTTCTATGCTTCCTTAAATTCTTTTATGAAACGGAAAATTGCTATGGGAGAAATGCATCTGACAGATTAAAAGGATAAGACGCCTGTTAGTAGGAATTCCAATAGATGCATATCATCATGGCGAGACATCGGTGATAGGGGGGTAATGCTGACGGTTCGTATAGAAATTCTTACGTTTAAAATCAATCCATTAATCGATTAATATTATAGATCTAAAATTCACTATACTTAATCGTTCTACTTGCCCAGTTCATATTAGATAAATTTCAAATGGTTTATAAAGAGTGGTTTTAACAGGATGAGAATGAAATTTCACCCTTATTGAAACCATTCTTAAAATAAAATATAAAGGGAACAATTTAAACGAGAAATACATACTAATTTAATAATTTGTAGAATAAATATTCAAGTTGAAAATGGTCAATCTCGTCCCAATATGCTAATGTATCCTCCCATAACTGAAAGTTTGCAATGGGCCTTTGTGATGCCAACAAGCTTATAAAATCTTAAAATGGCAGGGCAGAGAGATAGCTAAACATTTTTTTATAAAGTCAATTAGTCGCTGAGACTAGTTCGTACGAAACAATTGGCAAAAACAACTATTAAAGTTGCTTAATTGAATATCTGCTCGAAATTCCAATTAAAGATGGATACTTGTAGTAAGAAATACAAGTGAGAAGGGAATCTGCATTCGCCGAATTGACAGGAGAGTCAAATAAATCGATTTCTTTCCAAAATCGATTACTGACATGCCTTCTTATTGAGAAAATTTCCAATTGAACACAACTCGCACAAGTTTTAAGGCAAGCTCGTGACAAAATTCGCATTAGACTAATCAGAGAATACAAAAAAACCAGCATTTTCTAAGATGAGGTAACCTAAAAGAGAATCTCATTTTTAATTCATCCACAACATAAAAACCATGAATTAGTAATTACTTTTATCTAAAAGCCATTCCCAGCAAGAAGAATAATTTCATGCTATTAAGATGAACTATTGCATTGGAAACTACTTTCTCAGCCCATCTGTTCTTCAGTCACATGCCTATGAATGGAATTTGGGCAAAAAGTTTAGAGGATGTGGGTGGGGTGGGGGTGGGGGGGGGGGTGGGGGAAGGAGTAAAGATGTCTTATTAAAATTTCAGGAAGAGAATTCTAGTTCACAGTTAATAGAGGCAATGATGTGCCACTTTTTAGAAGCGATAAATCATCATCGATGGAAAAGTAAGATCAATCCATTCTGGTTCCCCTATTTTATTTCCCACCGAAGCATCCATCAATAAAGCAGAGGCTCCAGATGTAATTTTGACAGGCGTTGCAGTCGGTTTGATTTATCCTTGTTTGCTTGAAGGAAAGCTGCAATAAATCCACTCTGGCAGCGGAGTTTTGTCGCTTCTAGCCCCCTCCCCCCCCCCCACCTCCTCCCACTTCATTTAGAATGGAAGAGGGGAGATGTATGCATTTGAGGAAGATGTGGGGAGAAAGGGAGAGCGGGCAGTCTGTTATCGTTTCTGGCGATCAAAACTTGTACTCCCATTTCACTCTGCCTTGTGATGCTCCTCCCTCTTTGGCGTTTGTTGAAACTTTGAACCACACAACCCCCCCCCCCTTCAACTCTAATCCACTAACTCTGTCATCAGAGTACAGTCAATTCTCTCGCTCTCACGTTAGAGCTATTAGTTGTCATACTTGCACTTGGATTTGTCAAGGTCAGTACTCACCAAATCTTTTCATGATGAAAGGTGTCAAACTGCAGGTCATGCAGACAAGCACAAACACAAACAATTGCAAAACCGTAGCACACACACAGTGAGATTTCTATTTATCTGATGGACTGCAGCAAAGCTCAAACACATGCAGATATACCGACTTTCAATTCGATGCTGATGAGTGCATATCACTCTCAAAATGTGCTCAAAGTGAATGACAGTGGCATTAAAGATACGCTTTAAATGATTTTACCCCAGTTAAGTTCGTCCATCATAGTCATTCCCATTACCAACTTACATTTTGCTGCATTCATAGTGAAGAAGGAAAAGGTGAGTGAGCTGGTTGACACCGAAATGTCCAGTCGACTCCACCACTAGTCAATAACTTTCAATTTTCTTTCTAAAGCCAGATTATTAGCAATTTAGTTGAGCTTAATTGAAAATAGGAGCAAATAAAACCTAGGTCAGATTAAACTATTAGTTCAGGATCAGATTCGAAGATTCTCAGATGTGTGATAATTCAGGAAAAGAGGGATATTAGTAGTGAACATCTACAATTTACATCTGGTATGAATTTTT
This sequence comes from Rodentolepis nana, assembly GCA_900617975.1. Lineage (NCBI taxonomy): Eukaryota > Metazoa > Platyhelminthes > Cestoda > Cyclophyllidea > Hymenolepididae > Rodentolepis > Rodentolepis nana. The sequence continues at coordinate 6,268 of UZAE01013718.1, read as the reverse complement.
GAGCTTTGGAAAAAAATGTTTTCCCAAATGCCGATGATTGATTCACACCAATTCCCATTGAAGCTTCGGCAGAAGTTGTTGTGCTTGCCACTCACAAGTTACTGCAAACAGTTCAATGTGAAAATAGTCTTATTTCAATCTCAATGTCCAGACAAACTGGAACAGCAACTGATGTATTTCATCCATAATTGGACCGATGAGTACATGAATGGCCCCTTGTCCTTCTCGAATTTTCTTATTTATTAGCGTTTTTTTCCATATTTATTTTAGTCAGATACTGCCAACTATTCACAGAAGTCCAGTTTCTTCAGTGCGCGGACGCTGGACTCCACTTAGTCAATTACCAAATATGGTCAGTGATTAATCCCTTCTCTAAACCATGATATCCTAATGAAATGTTGAAAATTTGGGGAGGTTTATTTCAAGATGACCATATTCAGAATGCCAAGGCAGATAAACACTTGACGTTAAATTGAAGTGATCTCCAATCGAGTATTTGGTTGAAAGAAAAGAGTAATCAAAGTACTTAAAAAATATTTGAAAGGCGACAATCGCTTAAATTTTTACGGAAGTGTGACAGCTGTTTGACTTTTTAAAACTAACTTAGAACATTGGGGGGTGGGGGGGGGGGGGTGGGGGGG
>UZAE01013717.1:7167-19825 GCA_900617975.1 Rodentolepis nana | reverse complement strand
AAAAGAAAGAGGTGTGGTATTGGCTAGAAATGTAGATTTGTTATACAATCGTAGATACATACCATGCCATTCTGAAGATGGAATAAGTTAGCTCTAACTATTTCCATGGTATTACGACTATCAGAAGGGGAAATTGATGACCAACCTTGCAAATTACTTAATTGGTTAGCAAAAGTATTCGTTCGATTTGCATATTTATATTTATTTCAAATGGCAGGCATTTTGATAGTTATCATTAGCCCATTAGCTGACTTCAGGCTTCACAGAGGAGGAGGGGGAACATCAAAGTGACAAAAAGTCGAGAGAGGGAGGGACAGAGTAACGATTCACATTTGTAAAAGAGACAGACAGGCACAGATGTTGAGTAAAAGGTAAGGCGAGATCTGCTTAAATGGTGGAATATGACATGCAGTGGAGTGATGGTAGTTAGAAGTCAGAAGTCAACTGCCGGTTAATAGACTTTTTTGCCGTGTGAGTATACGTTGCCCAGGCGGTACCACGTGGAGGTAAGTCTATCATATACCCCTATTTGTTCGTTCGATTTGAATATATAAATCTGAATGTGCGCTATGTAGTTAAAATGTGTATACTTTTCCAATTCGTTGACGCTCATTTCCCATTCCTTTCTCCTCTTTTAAGCGTATTTTCAAATGCCTTGAGTCTATTTATTTGAGTACAGCATTTGATGTGGAATAGATTTGTCAACTGGAAACGCAGGTAATGAGGAAAGACACATTCGAAAGGTAAAGCAAGAATAGATGCACTGAGGAGTGCCTTACCAATGGAACATGCCTTCGCTTGGAGTCTGAATCCCTATATAAATCCCAGCTTGGCCTTTCCAATGTCGTCTCATGCACACCTGTTCTGCGTCTTCTCATTCAATTGAAGCTTTCAAAAACTCTAAACTATCCCTCTATTTGTCCCCTTAATTTTGGACAGTATGTTAAACTCGTTTTTAGACATAACGATGTGGGTTTGATTGGCTTTTCATCGCATATGGTTTGCTAGTATGGCTATTCAGTTGCAATCGCTTAAGACGTTGTTCCCAGTGCAATACAATTCCCTCGCCCGAGATTTAGTACTGCGACTTTTACAGGACACGAACTAACCGAGATCTGATGTTAGAAATTGTCGTCTAATACCCCAATTGAAGTACGCCAGGGATTAAATTGCTCTTGATGCTAGTAAAGATATTTTGAAGCAAGCACGCCTGTCTTGAAATTGACACAGTCCCAAACCCATGGAACGGAAGTCGATAAAATTCAATATCCTAAGATGTGGGGTGTGAGATAGACTTACCTCCACGTGGTGCACCCTGGGCAACGTATACTCATGCGGCAAAAAAGTCTATTAACTAGCAGTTGACTTCTGACTTCAAACTACAATCACCCCACTGTATGCCATATTCCACCACTTTCACAGTACTCATCTTACCTTTTCTCTCCTCTTTTGTCTGTCTCTGCCACATCTGTGAATCACTATTCTGTCCCCCCCCCCTCTCGACTTTTTGTCATTTTGATGTTCCTCCTCCTCTCTGTGAAGCCTGAAGTCAGCTAAATGCCTAATAATAACTATCAAAACGCCTGCCATTTGAAATAAATAAATATATCCTAAGATGTGTATTGAATTTTAAAACTTAGTACTGTTGGGATATATGATTAAAATGAATAAGGATGTTTTATTTCACAGGGAGAGACTAGGAGGCATAGGGGGGGGGGGGAAGGGATTATATAACCTGGTCAATGGTGGATAAGAGCTGTAACCATTTACAGCTTCGGCCAATTGGATTGTGGGACGATGGGAAATGAAATGGCACATGTGATTGGATGGATGGACTGAAGACCATTGGTGAATTAGGAAGGGGATTACACAAATGATTAGAGATCTATTAATGTGATATAATACTGTAGTAGAAATTCATGTGCGCGAATAGATTTGACAGCCTTTGGAATATGAATACGTGGAAGGAGAGGGAAGAGGGGAGGTTAATGAGCCAGTATTTTGACCTTGCGATGTATAGCCTTTAATCAGAAGTTAGCCATTTAAGTATTATGACACTTCCTTGATCCCGACATCAATGTCAACCCCAAAGAGATAAAAAAATTGGTTATACAGTCAACTTCACATTAGGAGGTACATAGTTCTGGTTACAACTCCCAGATCTCCAAACGTCTAATCTGGTTGAATTATAATTGATTCCGAAAGGCAAAAGGGATGCATTTAACTCTCAGGAAAATAGAATTATTCTCGGGTCCCCACACGCTATGATCTACACTTTTCTGTGGGAAATAGTTCTTAGGGAAGTTAACTATTAACAACTAGGCAACCCAACATCGCCATAATACAAAACAGTTGTAGCGGATTGCTACGATAGTAAAGCCTGAACGACTCAGAAATCTCTATGGCGGATTCTCCTACATCTAGCTAGACTCCCAGAAACAGCAAAGCTATAGCCCAGCTATGAAAGGAAACAGACGTGTAGCACGGAGCACGTTTATTCAGTAAGTATATTGCGGATAAAATGTGTACACGTAGGGAGCTACTCATGATCAGGATGGGGGTTTAGGTTATACAGAGGTTGATGATTGGTCACTGTTTGTACGGTCGCTGCACACAGAGTTGTGCGGCCGCACCTCCTAATCCTGGCGAGCAGACATGCAGGCATACGATGACGAACAACGCGATAACGTGTCCCACACAGTCCCAATAAACTTACCTAAACATGACTCACTTTTATTGCCAACAGACCAATTCATATTATCTTACATTCATAACCTTAATATGAATAAAATAAATAGTGTTAGCCAAAAGACGAGTTAAAAAGTATCAAGTAAGAAATATTATGAATTAGGGACCAAACCAAGACGAACTTTGGAAAAGGCCTTCTTAAAATAGGCTTGAAAATTATAGTAAGGACTATTATGAGTAATGAATTATGCTCAAGTAAAACTTAAGAATTTAAGCATCCGAATTTATATGTTGGGAAGCGTCTATAATAGAAAAAATATCGATTTGATTAGTATTGAAATCCAGTAGTGAATATTGGAAATACTAGATGCCTTTAGAATTAAACTTGAAATACAGGATATAGTACAATTTTTATACCAATCTCAGTGCTTCTCTGGGGAAAGTAGACAACTGCTGAATACAATCATGCCGATCATAATACAACATCTTCGTCAAAAGTGCTTTCCGTTAATGAATTATATGTTTGTTCTAGTCATATTATTCCATTAATTTTAGTTAAATAATCAATTTAACATCAAGTTACCTTATTTGTTAATGTCCTTGAAAACGTACTTATCGTAGAGTCAAATCCTAGACTATAGAAATACGACATCCTTTCCTGCACCTAATGAGTAAAGTAGGAATATATCCTGTTCACTGACAATTGAGAAATTGGTATGAGACTGATGGCGCGCATTATACAGAGACTGAGCAGGCTTTGAATCAAGGTGCATTTTAAGGCGGATTCAATAACTAACAGACGGAAGCTTAAATACTAATCAAAAAAGTATTTTTTAATTTCGGCCAGAACTTGTAAGCGGTTGGCTACTATATTTCTGTTAATCCAATTGCTTTGATATAAACGGTTTAACTCACTTTCTACAGTGCTAATTAAATTTTTTGTAACCGAACAGAGCTAAAATATCAATGCATCAGAAATTGGAGCTATATTAGGTTCGTCAACGCTACCTAAGCTGTATAAATGTTAGTTTTCCTTCTTATAACCATGTGTTTACCATCTTGTGGAATCAAGGTCATTGTTTCTATCGATTTATTATGCTCTTTTTATAATAAGATTAATTATCATTTATTTGTATTATACAATTAAACTAAAGAACTTGTCAAAGGTAAGGTTTAGAGTGGACCAAGTTAGTCATTTACTATATTGCTTCGAAAAGAGAGTGGTGAGATAATTTGGAGGATAAAAGTCATGATACCAGAATGCCTCTACATCTCCTCGTGTTTTAAAGTTCATCCATGGCATTTTCGAAATTGCTCCATTGGCAATTTGCTTAATGTGAGTGTTGGTTTAAAATGGCGAATGTTGGCATTCATGTGAACTTCTCTCTTTAATTCCGGCCATCTTAGGACCATATTATAACAGAAGAAAGTGCATGCCCCAGTTTCAGAGATAAGCTGGCGGTGCTAGTTCCTTCGGTAGTGTCTCGGAACGGAAAGACTCATTTTCAAATTACAAAGAATGTAATGGTACCGACTAATTAAACTTTAGCTGGGTTTTTTTTAAACTAGTTGTTCTACTTTTTGAGTAACCCAAAATTAATTATCTGGAAATACAATCTAGTACTTTTGGTACATTCAAGTGAAAAGCGTAAGATTCAATCCTAGTGCACTGTACTGTCGAATATCAACAGTAAAAGTATCTATGAAGTAAATATTGTTACAATTATTTGCTAATCTCTTATCCAATCACTTATCTCGTATCCAAGTAATTTAAATAAATTTATTTGTTTTTTGGAAAAAAGGTCACCTGGGCCCAAAGTCCATTTCTATCTTCTTGATTCCGAGTAGAACGTAGCTTTATTTGAAGACATTTGCGAGGTTATAAAGCATATATAAGTCAATTGGAAACCTCAGTTATATTCCAGTGTGTCTTCTTTTCGATCTCTATAAAAATATTGTTTGAACCAGGTTGAAATCTGTTTAATTTGTTCTTTGCAGATAGTCCCTATGGCCATTTAATCATTTGTCTAGTAATGAGGCCAAGCATATAAAAATGTTGACCCAGTTTTAGACAATACCACCGCCACGCTGGAAACAAACAACGTAGGTCACATGATTTCAAGGTCATAAAATAATTAGGTGGAAAATATTAGCCTAACACATAAGTTCATATCCTATTCGGTTAGTAGACTATTTAAGACTATTAGCATTTACATCTATACCCTAAGTAAATCCTTCCCCTGTTGTAATTAATAACAAGTCCTATAATCTCCTTGTATTATATCTTGATCACCTAATCAGTTCATTAAAAACGTGTGAATAATGTAAAAACGAAATGAGAATAGTCAGTCTGATTCTTAAACCGATTTATTACTTTTTCTTCTAATTGACTAAATTTACATCACGATAACGAAAAAAATTGTTCATCGATCACACTTTTCTAAAGAATGCATAGTGCAGCCCTGAATGATAGCTGAAAGAATGCAATTAATATTGACTAATTTAAATGAATTTATAGCAGATAACGCGTTTATAGGTGTAACAAAATGCAATAGTTACCTCAATCCGGGACACGAATATCCACCAATAGCACTCAGTCTACTTTTGTCTAGAATTCGTCTAGCGTGTTTTCTACTCTGCTAACCAATGAGCGAACTGAATCAAGCTTTGTCAAGGTCATTGCAACGAGAAACACTACCTCGAGACGTGCAATGGGTGGAGAAATGCAGGGCGGAGTATAGTGTTGCAGCGACAAGCGGACCTTGCTGACTGGCTTCATTTCCATTTTTACTTATTCTGCCTAGGTATCATGGGATAGATGCTGATTTTCAGAACTCATTTCCCCGGGCATGTTAAATGATTCAGATACTACTTATTCATCAGAGGAACTATTGCACTTTGTAGGAGTTTATTCCATCACCTTCTGATATACATATACATTGAAACGGTGAGAACTGACTTATGCTTTTGCTTCATTGCCTTCAAGTAAAAGAAAATATTTTCAGTAAATCCTTGTTTGACATAGTTTTAATACCGCCTTTTTTATCAACTTACTCTTTTCTATTTTTTCTTGAATTCGTTTCGCCCTATCTCTCATTTGTTCAATTTTAATTGTTCACATAAAAAACTTGCTCAATTAGTGCCTTGAAATAAATTTTGTATGCAGCCAAATGTTGTTGATATTTTGTGCTAAATAAGCAAAACTGAAATTTAAACGAATTTTCATGAAGAGGGGATGAAAAGGTTGGTGTGTCTACGCATTTCTGAGCTTTTTGATGGGAGACTTGTTAATTTAAAGCAAATTGTAAATAAATATGAGTAACTTATCATAGAATCTTTTTATTATTTGCCCGAGTTGTTATCAACGAAACGGGTTTGTCCTTTCTAGCTTCAATTTTTTTTAACTCTTAGCAAAGCAATACAGTTATAAATTTCCAGTCTAAAAAGTAATTAAAATTGGTCAACTCTAAGTCCAATTAATTATAGAGAAGCTGAAGTAAATCCAGGATAGTTAAATGCATTTGAATAAGTGATCGGAGTTGTGCAACATGTACTAATAGATATTTATGATTTCATGAATTTTTCTTAAAATTTCTGAACAGGATTCTTGTCCACAATATCCGGTGCTTATTTATCGATTTTTATTTAGTATGGTTGGTCTTGCCAACCGGATTAATATTCTTCTTGCTGAAGATAAGAAAACAGAGTGATCTTGCTTGGTACTAAGTAAGCTTACATTCTCTTAGCATAACAGAGCTGGCATAACGGTTTCATTTTTATTTAATATGATACGTTCTCGGTAAGGACATAGCTTGCAATAGACTATTTGGCGATGTGAGGAAGAGGACAAATTGGGGGGGGGGGATTCCAGTCTTGAAAGCAAGTTCTTGAAGTAACTTATTTGTGATTAGGGTAACTTGGCTCTTATTAATTTTATTCCTTAAAATTATTGAGGGTGTTTCGTTGGCCCATGCTTTTAAGCCAAGTAGGTGAAGGGATTGTTGGGCTCTAAGAGATGGGATCTACATCTATTTCAGTTCGTCTGATCGTGAACTCTAATACCTCGTGTCAAAAACGATAACTGACGTTTCTCTGGTTTTTGATTGATTGGTTTTGATATGCATTACATTCTATTTTACGCGATTAATAGAGTGCAAATTCTGGGGCAAATCGAAATCAACTCTATAAGGTTGATTAAAAATATGAAGTATTCAATGCTACTTTTTTACCTTTAAATTTAATGGTTTCGTTCCTGGAAGATCCAAATTTTTGTACATCTCCAATTATGGTTTATACCTCCTTGTTTTTTTAAGTCAAAACTCGCATAGCTTAAAATTGTGCGTGTAGTCTGGGGTTAAGTTTTAATATTGCCGAAAGAATTCCATTAGCTCTTGAACATTCTGGAAAGTCCAATCAACCTTATGCAACGCGGTGTAATTTTGTTTGTATTTAATGATAAATAAATTATGGCGCCTCGTGGGCCTCCTTCTCTCTTACTCGTTCAATTCCTCATCTCTTTCCTTAGCTTCACTTTTAACCATTTCAGTCTGCTTCTGGTTCATCAGTTCCTACAATTTGCTAACTCCCACGTTGAGCACTCGGAAGTTGGGCTTCTTCGTAAGATCAGAGATTTGTCGATTAGAATAATTTCTGTTTATCTCGTAGTCATTTATTAATGCCTTCTAAGGTCATCTTTGCTGACTTCTCTGTTCAACTCAATTTTCTTAATAGCTAATAAGAGTATTTTACATACCTAACATTTTTGTGTACTTCTCTATTCGTGAATATGGTTCTCTCATTAAAGTTCTAATTTTTTTCTGTTTCATCTTAAATTACATAGTTGTAATTTATTTGCATATTTATCTTCATGTATCTTCAAGAATAGTCTCCCACGCAAACTTATTTCAATTGTTTTGTTCACAGAAGCCATTAAAACTTTTTTTGCTTTAAGAAAATTATCCGTATTTTATCTCGCAATTAAAGGCAGAAAGCTAGTATATAAATTGTGAAAATAATAATTTGATACACTATTTGTCTTCCTTTAGAAAATGTAGAAACACGAAATGTAGACCTGTTCTGATCTAATTTTGTGTATAGAACTTAAAAATTTCATTTTTAGTGCAATTTTCTCCAAATGCCTTTATAAGGTAATGTTATTAAGTGAATTGACCATTCAAAATGATTGAAATGCATTATTTCATAAAAAAGAAGATTAAACCGTATTCAAATTATTACATCAAATATATAAGGACAGCAGTTATATTCATCTAGAAAGGCCTTTTTTTGTGAATTGGGTCGGTGGCATTAAGTCCATCTGGTAAGCAACTTAAATTTCTCTACTTCTTCCTTTATTAAGCAGTCTTAGCCATTGCAGTGGGATATGTCCTGATGGGTATCAACCCTCTAACTTCTAACTTAATAGACATACCTTATATGTAATTGTATTGTTTTTTTAAAAAAATTCACAATTGCTTTCTGTTTCTACTTAACCATTTATCGATCGTGAACCTAATGTCTCATACAGTTATGCAGCTGTCGTGATTGGTTGTTTAAGCTGTGGGCATGTCATTCAAGCAACCAATCAGATTATTACGTCGGACTCTTTTTTACGAATGAATTCCTCCTTCTGCATATTATCTAACGACCCATTTCTCCTTTTGTATATTGTAAGAAAATGTATCTTTAAAAGGGGGCGAACGTAACCCCCCCCCCCAAATAAATAAATAAAATTTCTGCGACGAACATAGAGTACAATTTTTTCTCGCATTGCAGTAAAACTTAATCATCAAATCAATGGATAGCGGGAAAAACGGTGGACGTCTTTCAAAAACACGCTATTCGGATACGTCTGTACCCTTCAAATATTTTATCGACCCCTCTGAATTCCCCTTGGTTGATAATTGGGAGAAAGCTGAAGTGAGTCTTTTTCAAGCACCGAGAAGGTCTTCATTCCATCCTACAACCAATTTCCAGCCTGGGTAATATATTACTTACATTTCTATTAACGCTTATTTGTTCATTGCACACGACCTATAAATTTTTTACCGTGTGGAAAACATGGGTCAGTGAATAATGAAGTAGTCTGATGTGGGGTTAGAAGCATGGGTCGAGAAGAAAAGCATAAGAACAGTGGTAAATGCGTCTTCCAGAAACTGGTCTTTGAAGGTGAATTGGGCATAATTTATTATAATGAATTTCGCTTCGTTTTCTAAGAGTCCGATGCTTAATTTGCCGAATGTTCTCTCTGATTTCCTGAGTGGATCCATGTTTGCGACTACCAGAGATTATTGGTTGGTTGCAGAATTCGGAGATATTTACTCGTCTAAAAGATAAAATACCAGCGAAATGCCAGAATATAAACATGATTTCAACACTACATATCTCACGAGCATTCATTCACGGCTCGTGTTATAATGGACTTATTCATTTTTCATACCAAGGAACACACTAATGCATTATTCAGTACCAAACGATCGTTAAACATAAACAAATATAATATTTTATGCCACATAGCTTTGGTGTCAATATTCTAACTCTGAAGTATATCATTGTTGATGTGCATAAATTTTAATAGATTACCCTCAAACATTACGGATTTGCTAATAAATATGTCCATTATTTGGCGTAATCGGCCACACTAGATACCTTTGTTTGGTGATTCTCAAGGACATTTAGAAAAGCGTAGCACAGTATTCCCTGGCGAGAGGCTCAGATTAAGCCATCCAATTTCTATGAAAGCTAGACTTTCACCGTGGGATTTACCATTCCGATGCGATTCGAATTTGCGACTTCTGACATTTCCGGTTCTGCATTTGCTCGTTTACTGGGGTTTCCTATCTAAATTTCAGTAGCCATGGAATCTTAATTTCTGTCTAACACAAGTTTTGGAAGTTTATTTATACCAAATGGCTGGCGTTTTGATAGTTATCATTAGCCATTTAGCTGACTTCAGGCTTCACAGAGAGGAGGAGGAACATCAAAGTGACAAAAAGTCGAGAGGGGGGGACAGAATAGTGATTCACAGATGTGACAGAGACAGACAAAAGAGCAGAGAAAAGGTAAGATGAGTACTGTGAAATGGGTTGAATATGGCATACAGGGGGGGGGGTAGTTTGAAGTCAGAAGTCAACTGCCGGTTAATAGATTTTTCTGCCGTATGAGTATACGTTGCCCAGGGTGCACCACGTGGAGGTAAGTCTATCGCACACCCCGAGTTTTGGAAGTAATCTCCTTTAAAGGGTTTGCGGAATGAGTTTTGTTATTCCCTTTTATTTTTAAAGCATCACAACTTATCGGCCTGGGTGGCCCAAATTGTTGCATTCCATTGATTATCAATCAATCCTTTCGCATCAATGTAGATTTAAGAAGTCATTAAAAATTGATAAATGCGACCTTAGGATCTTTTAGTTAGCTATACTGGTGCATTGTTTTCTTCCTAAGTTTCAATGAAAGTACAAATACGGTGACTTCTGGGGATCCTATAAGTTGAATGACCAGAATTTGGCTCTTCCGAAAAGGTTTACCGATCATATTTTTCGTTTGCATTTTCGCCTACAAATTTCGTATTACTGCCACTCAGACCAAATAAAACTAGTAGCTCCTTAATAGCCAAATAACGGCTGTTATATTTACAGAAATTTGTCCCCATTATTTTAAAAGTGTAAGCTCTGAAATAGCCATCTGCTAATATGATAATGTTAATAGTAACAATTTAGGAAAATTTTTTCCAACGCTTATGTTGTTAGAGAGTGGCAGTTTTGAGCCTCCCTGTTGACCTACCCGAATTCCGTCATCCTATCCAGACCTAGCCCGTTCAATTGACCATTTCATTCAATAGGTACCCGAGATCTCTGATATGTTAGACAGGCAGGGTGATCAAAGTTCCCTGAGGCACTCTGTAAGAATAAGTTGTTTTGCAAGACCACAAGCCCAAGGTGAGCATTCTGAGTATGTTGCAGAGTTATACGACTGATGTAAATAAGTAAGGGTGCACGATGCAGTTGGGTGTCTTTTTGTTTGAAGCTTACGGTGCTACCATGTATAACCCTTAGGCTTAAGGTTACATTCAATGCGTTGGGTCAAATGTCCCCCTCCCCTCTCTCAATAAAAATAATGATTTTTAGGGTCAATCGGAACACTGCAGTCTTAACCAAGTGAGAAGACCATGAACCTTAACGAGGGGAGGGGGAGGGGAGGATGAGGCAGTAGGAAGTGAAATTGAGCACCAACATTTGCATGAGGGCGTATGCATATTGATTTTTATGTAGTTAGGAAAATAGAGACTCTGACTGAGAACCCAAGGGATTCCGGTTATGCTTTAACTCTTGTTAATTGTGGTGTCTTACACCCGCTATAGAAGAGTGTGCCTGAATTGACTGATCGTGACTGGGTTCTCTGCTCTTCCGGATAGTCTAGTATTAAAAAGGGAGGAGATTTAATCACCGAAATTTAATTAACTTCCGGTTCAGTAAATCAATAAAGCCACCTATACTCTTTTATATCCTTTCAGAAACCAAAATCTCCTCTCGACAAATAAAAACCAGCGTCAGACATCCCTAAGTGGAATCACAGACTCCAGTTTGAGCAGCGGTTTTGCCAGCGATCTCTCCAGTGCCGCAGCACCATCAACCCGTTTCCCAAGTTTTTCTCTTGCTAGCATGGAATCTCTGGAAGCTGCGGACTCCACGTGGTTCAACTTCGATCCAAATGGGGTCTCCTCAGCAGCAGCAACAGCAACAACAACAACAACAAATAGCGTCACCGCAGAATCCTCTAAAATGATAAATAAAAAAGACGAAAGTAATAGCAATGGCTCAAAAAAACACCGACGTAAGTGGTTGCCTCCTTATATTTATACTCAAATCAATTCGCTTTGTTGGTAAAGTGCCAATTGCGCTTGACTGCCTCCTATCGATTTGAACGACTATATTCTCTCACAATGAGCGTGTGACATGAAACTGGGTATAGGTCCTGACCACGAAAGCTCGATTCTCCCATCGATTAAAGTCGTTTGTAATTCTCGTTAGTCTCGCAAATTTGCCTGTTTTCTCCTAAAATCCTTACGGCCTATATTCAAGTCACTTTCGCTTTGGTGCATTTCTTATCACTTTAGATTTTTTTGCTTAAATTCTCCACAGTGAATTTTTATTAGAAATGCACAAATTGGCATTTATTTGCAAACGTCTTAAAGATAGGGCAATGCAAAACGAAAGGGAATGGAAGTCTGTTTGACATGTGAAAGACAGCCAGAGGAGGCAAGCATCTTGCCCCCACAGTAGCTGCATCTGTCTAAGTCGCAATGGGAACGCTGTTGGTTATGTTTGTAGTCCTAGCTTCTCATTGGTCCCTTCTACACTCTTGTGCACCTTCGTGCTGGCAAGTGCATACCAATTGGCTGGTGGTGTTTTCAACATATCCCACTCCCTATGCCTCAATAACAACATGATCGGTGACTTTCAATGTGTCCCCTATCTTAATCCCTCGAAGAGGCCTTTATTCTTTTTCTACCTCGCCACTTTTCTAGTGAATAAATAGGAGGATGGTGGGTACTATCATCCCCCTTACCAACAACTGTCACTACCCATTTCTGTTATATCATTATCAACCTGCAAAAGAGTCACATGCGTCAATAAAAACACGTAAGTATTTAGGAGCTGGGTCTTACTCTAAAATTACGCAAAGTAACGATTCTGCATTTGGGTCATTTTGCTAACTAGGCTAATTCTTTGCAATTAAAAAATTTAGTTGTTACTTTACTTCCCATTGGATAGAAAATTATTCTTTTTCTTTCGGCCCTTTCCCCCCTAATATGCAGTACTCTATTGTTTAGCTACTTTTCTCAGTAGATTGCCTAAATGTACTACTTTTTCGACTTTTTTTGTGGCACTAAGTACCGCCTGTCCATTTTATTTCCTAAAACGACCTCAGAACTTCATTTGGAGTATCTTCCAACCAACGCACATACCCCCCC
>UZAE01013716.1:6744-19829 GCA_900617975.1 Rodentolepis nana | reverse complement strand
GCCCAGCTATAAAGGAAACAGACGTGTAGCACTGAGCACGCCTATTCAGTACGGGTATAAAGTGTGTTCACGCAGGGAGCTACTCGTGATCAGGATGGGGTATTAGGTTAAACAGAGGTTGATGATTGGTCACGGGGTGCGGGATAGACTTACCTCCTCGTGGTGCACCCTGGGCAACGTATAGTCATACGACAAAAAAGTCTATTAACTGGCAGTTGACTTCTCACTTCAAACTACCATCACCCCCACTGTATGTCATATTCGACCACTTCTATAGCACTCATCTTACTCTTTCTGAGCCTTTGTGTCTGCCTGTTTCTTTTACATCTGTAAATCAGTCTTCTGTTCCCCCTCCTGAATTCTTCTCCCCTATGTGAGGCCCGAAGTCAACTAAAGGGCTTATGATAATATCAATACGCCTGCCATTTGTTACAAATAAATGATTGATCACTGTTAGTACGGTCGCTGCACACAGAGTTGTACGGCCGTACCTCCCAATTCTGGCAAGCAGACATGCAGGCATACGATGAAGCACACAGCGTTAGCGTGTCCCACAATTATGACTTCAAATAATAGGGTTATCTATGTTAGTAAAATGCCATTTTTTAACGTTTTGTCAGTGTTATTTTCTTATACAGATAATGATAAAATTATTGACCCGTCCTCATCAGTCGACAATTTTTGGTTCATATCCGTTATTCTTCCTGTACTTTATATAGCGGCATCGTGTTTGTCATCTTTATAATATGAAAGTGCGTACTCACGTACTTCTGCATGCTCCAGGTAATACTGCGACTGGTATTCTGGCACTCAATGTGTAAACGCTTGCCGTAGCTTTCGTGATGTCAAATCCATCTAGATTGTCTATCCTAATAGTTGTTGTGGGACACATCATAAATGACCAAATAGAAATCCTGCTATATAACCCTACTCAGAAATATTTTAGCTATTAATGTTCACACGAATTGTGCTAGAGTTATCTGATGACTAATCGCTTTGCCAAACTCAACACTTCGCTATCAATATACGTACCGAATAAACGTATTCCGTGCTACACGTCTGCTTCCCTTATAGCTGGGCTATAGCTTAGCTTGTTCTGGGAGTCTAGCTAGATGTTGGAGAATCTGCCATAGAGATTTCTGAGTCGGTCAGGCTTTATTAGAGTAGCGATCCGCTACATTGTAATTGCCGGAACAAGAAATGGTTTGTTCTCAATTGGGTTTTCTGTTTGATATAAATAGCTCGCCACAATTCATAATAATACAATTTCAACATCATCTTTAAAAAAATAGCAAGGCTCGTGATAAATTTTAAATGGAAACTGAAATAAGAGCAATATCAACGCTTATTTTTGTAATTTCAATAGAATTCTTTAACAAACCAAACAAGTAAAATTGAGTCCATCTAATTTGGGAAATTTGGTCATTCTCTGGTTGACTGCGCTCAAAACTAAAACAGATGGAACGTTTACATTGTATTAGTGAATGGGAATAGTTCATATAGCAGCCATTGATGCCATACGGACGGGCAGCCGGGCCTTTGTCCATTTGTTATCGGATAATTCTGACGGACTACGTGAAAGCAGATTACTCGTTCGGATGCACTGGAAAATGTGTGCCTATCGGCCATAGCGTATTGGCCTTAGTACTTTTAGGAATATCAATTTCAAAAAAACCGTTGTCGCTAATAATAAGAATATTATGTCGTTATGACGTCACTGCACCGGTTAATCAATGCAAGACTAGAGTGAACGTCATTCTTTTAATAAAGATAAACCTAAAGGAAAGAAATGCTTTTGTCTGGTCAATGCAGAGTTAAGTTCTTCTACTTTTGCTAGGAGTCCCTGATATTGTAATAAATGCCTCAGGTCGGAATTAATCGCAAACGAAAATGGAAATGAAGATATTCGTGTGGAAAGTTATGAAATTGCTAAATAAAGTGAACAGTCTTATGTAAAATAAATTTGGAAAAAAGTGTTGGATATTTATTGACTGTCTTCGTAAAAATTCAGTAATGGTGGGATGGGAAAATGGCGATGTTTGGCATAGTTTGGAGTTAATAAAAAAATTGTCTCAATCCCGTTTTGTCTGTATTTAGGAATTGAAATTCCTTAGATGAACCCTTAAAGTCAAAGCAAAAATGAAATAAACTGTTCTTTTAATATTGAAAGAGGAAATGTTTTGAGTGGGGAAATAATACCACTCTGCCGTGAAGGTAGAATAGTTTCGATATGCGTATATTACGACCAATACTTTAGATAAGCCTAATGATCCCGAAAACTTTATAATACACCGGAGCCTTTTAATGAGATAGATTAGCACGATTCATAAAAGGGACAGCGATAAAAGTAAAATATCGCCAGGACACAATTGAAACTTACTTTATTTTATCTGAATCACTTCTTTGATTTCGCAGAATATTAGAACTCAGTCAGGTAAATATTCTCAGATTTAATGCTTAAATTTAAAATTTCAACTAGCAGAAAATCACAAAGGATATTCCTGATATTTAATCCAAATGATTATTATTACAGTTTCATTCCTTTGATTCACACTTTGTCATCGACTCAAGAGTAATGAATGAATGCTTAATACGTTTACTGGTCAACTTTGTAACCTATTACAATTGACGTTCCTTTAAGAAAACAATAATTCAAAATATCTGCTCAGAAAAAATATTTCTCCTTTGTGTGCTATCCAAACTGAAAATAAAAAAACTTTGAAACACAAAAATCCGCATGCTTGAAAACGATATTGTATTAATTTTTAACAGAAAAAAATGCAAGCACTGCAGTGAATAGGAATAAATGTAACTTGAGGCGAAATTTTTCACGCAATCAAAATCAGAGCTAGTCTGTTAAGTATATAAAATCAAATCACATCTACATAATAACATCATTTCCTATCATTTATAATTTAAATATATCTTGTCTTTATTAAAATAAGAGCTGCGCCTTAAATCGTATTTTAAGTAACCTTTATGTTATTTTGGTGAACTGCTTATCCCGGCCCATCTTTTAAGTTCCGGCTTTCCAAAAGCATTTTGCCGATGTTTTGAGTTCTTGCCATTTAAGGAGCTTCATTTCAATTAAAACCCTGTTTGCTTGCTAATAAGATATGGTTATCGACACTGAACTTGAAATTCAAATGGTCGAGATTTTGATCTCGAAAGATGTCAGCGATGCTCTAGATAGGTAACTAATATACTGTTATCTTTGTATTTCGTTCTTAGATTTAATGTAGTTCTTGCTCAGATATCTGATTTACCACCTAACTACTTTACTGAAGTTGCAGCGACCTTTGCTGATATGAGTGAGTTTATTTATATATGTTCGTTTCATTTTGCAATAGTTTCTCAAGGTTCTGTAACCCTTGTTGTCGCTCGAAAAATGGGTAAAAGATTGACTGAATTCGTTGACAGTCTTTCTGACGACAACTTAGTCGTCGAAACTCTTCAGGAAATGCTCTATCGTATGCAGCCCCGTGCCATTGCATTTGAATATGAGGTATTTCTCAGATTTTTTATAACCTTTTCAGTTGGCATATTTGAGGGATCGACTTGCTCAACGGCTAATGAAAGTTGGAAAAGTGAAAGAGGCTGTTGAAATGTTACGTGCTATTCCTGTTGATAGCCATGCTCGGTATTATTTTTACGTATTTATTATTTTTCAATAAGTGGTTATTCAGATGGGTACAAACTTCAAATCTGTGCTCGCTTGACTGAGTGTCTAACTGAGCTAAAGGAATTTGATTGCATTGAAAACGTTCTTAATCAGGTTTCTAAAATGCTACCAAACTGTACTGATGAAAGCTTAAAAATGAAATTCAAGGTTTGTTTTCTTTCAGGATAGATATTTTAAATATTTATTTTTCAGATTTCCCAGGCTTTACTTTTAGATTCTAAGCAAAGGTTTCTAGAAGCTGGACAGAGGTACATAGACCTGTCCATTCGTTTCCGCGATGTTTCAACGGAAGCGCAGAGGACAGAATTCTTAGAGCATGCTCTAATCTCTACCATTTTAGGCGGAGCTAGTCAGCAACGAGCGCGACTTTTAACATTTCTCTACAGAGATGATCGTTGTCGTGCCCTTAAAGCCTATCCTGTCCTTGAGAAAATGTAAAAATCTGATTCAGAATGTTGATTTTCACTAGGTATAATCAGAGGTTAATTAGCCGTGAATGCGTAAGGAGTCTGCGACCTCTGATTATTCAATACTACTCCGATTTGTTCGGAGGTGAAAATAACCAAAAATTAGACGCTGTTTTGGAGCGGGTCGTTGTTGAGCACAATATGATTGCTGCCAGTAAAGTATACAGCAGTATTACTTTGAAGAATCTTGCAGAATTATTGGAAATCGAAACAGAACAAGTAAGCTGCTTTTGCTATGTACGTGTAAAGAATTCTTGATGCGTTGAAAATTACCGATCGATTTTTTCTTACTTCAGGCTGAATCAACTGCCGCTCAAATGGTCGAGGAGGAAAGGCTAGACGCTTTTATCGATCAAATTGATGGACTAATTTTCTTTGAAAGTATGTATTTTGTTAATTTACCTTTTATCTTTATCCTTGTCTGCCATATCTACCTTTTTTATATTTTTTTTCTTTGGGAGATAATGTGAATTCGGTGTCGTCGGGTATTCGAACCCAGAATTTGTGGACTTCGTTGAATCAGATCCTGGAGAATATTGAGGCTGATCATCCCAAATGGATTGCTGAAAGAACCGAAAATGGCCGTGTTAGGCAAAACTGCTAGCGCCCATTCTGGTTTATTTAAATTTGTACAACATCGTTACTCTTGAACCCATAACAACTTGTTTAAGCTATATTTTGCGAATTACTATTTTTCGGTTTTTATTTTGGATATAAGATAGAGAAGACTATGACCATTACTTATGGGCGGGTGGAATCACAAAACGCAGACCCAAAGATTAAGACAAACAAGTAACTGTTTGCAGGACTTAGTGGTTAGGGATTTACCCAACTTTCACCTTATTGTGCCGCTTTGGGGTTAATTGTTTTTGGTTATTTTCCTGTGATAAAGGGTGTAAAATTTCTACTTCTCATTTCTGTAGCGTGTAGGAAGGACGCCACTAGCCTGGCTAAAGCAAAGAAGCGCTTGCGCATTCAAACATTCAGAAGACGTGATGCCAATCATACTAGGGAGTAAATGGGATCACGAGTGCGGAGACCTCTCGACCAATCAATCAATAAACAATAGTCACTACGGTGCTAGTGTCATCAACGCCTGACCCATTTCACACAGCCCAAATAAACGTATTCCAAGTCATACGTATGCTTCTTCAACTTCTTTGCGGTTGCTTAGCTAATCCTGGAAACCTTTCCAAACTAGGGGAACTTGTCATAGATGTTATTAAGCATAAGTCAAATTATATAAGTGCAACTGCCTCAAGCAAAATTTTCCAGTATAAAATTGCTCCCAAATCAGGTAAACTGTGTTAACAGTAGCGTGAACGCCGAAAATATACATTTGAGAACGTTGATTAAAAGTAGTCAATAAATATCACAAGTGTTTCACCACGTTGCAACGAATATTGTTTGCTGGTTGTCTGAGACGTCTCTGCACGTATGTCCGCAGACTAGAGTACGGCCACATTTCCCTGGATCAGTCATAGTAACGTTTAGCGCAACCATAGTAATTTGCATATGGAAGCATAAACATGCCAATTATATTAATATAGTACTTGTCACAAATGTAAATAAAATTTGATGGGCATTTAACTTACTTGAACCGAGTTAATTTGTTGCAGGGTTATCCAAAGTAAATACGATACTTATTTACATGAAATGGCAGGCTTTATGGCAGTTATCATTAGCCCCCTAGTTGGCTTCGGGCTCCACAAAAGGGGGGGGGACAGAAGAGTGAAAAAAAGTCGAGAGGGGGGAGCAGAAGTGTTTCAAAGATTAAAAGAGACAGACACAATGGTAGAAAAAGGTGAGGTGAGTACTGTAGAAGTAGTCGAATCCGGCATACAGTAGGGTGATGGTTGTTTGAAGTGAAAAGTCAACTGCCGGTTAATGGACTTTTTTGCCGTATGAGTATACGTTGCTCAGGGTGCACCATGTGAAGGTAAATCTATTTCACACTCCGCAAGGGCAATATAAAACTCTCTATAGTTGTGTATGCGGTGTCCTATTTAGGCGTACTCATAAAGACTGGATTACTAAGAGAATGCGCTGTTGATAAGACATAAATAAGCCTCAACTAAACTTAACGATCCTTTCTGGCAAAATTTTCTCATATAAAACTGCCCAAATATCGACTAATCCATTTCAGCCATATCAGAGAGGCAGAACGTATAAAGAGTGCCGTGTTTATTGCAAATTACGCCTACACCAAAAGTGATTCGCAAATATCGCAGCTTGAATGAATATTGAAAGCTGATTAACACAATCACATCCTCCAGATTTGCTGAGCGCGCATGAGATTCCTCCACAAAGCTAAGTATCTATTACCTACTAAAAAGCAGACCATACTGAAATTAACTCTTGGTATTGCATCCTTATTTTAGATCTCACATCAGATAAATTCATAAAATGAAAATTGCGAATTATTATGGTTTAATCAACTTTTCAATCTTCAAATTGACTGATAAGATGATGGAGTACTCAATCCTGACACAATTAAGCTGCGCACCCGAACGGTCTGGAGGGTGCGGCAGAGTATGCTGAGGACTGTTCAGATTGTCACCTATTATAGGTCATACAAATTATGTTAGGCGTATGTGATTACTATTCACGTTTGCGGAGATAGTAAAATTTAATAATCTCTTTGCCTCAATACGTCTTCCTCATCTGTATTATTGTGATAGTTTAAGTCCGGGAGGCTTTCGCAACTAGGAAAACATGCCATTGAGAATACTGAGTATTGGTCGAGGCTTATTTTAGTAGCGATGAATTCAAGAGAACTCCTCCCCCGGTATTAAATACGCCATTGAGAATTAGTTCATTTAAAGTATTTTAATATGACGTTCTAATCAATCATAGTTAATGGAATTTAAGAGCTTACTTGAGATGTTAATCTTTACCTGTTATATAGTCTTAGTGATGTAATATCACAAAGTTTAGTACTTATCAAGAAGAATGTTAGAGGAAGTATTAAAGTATTCAATTTTGCTTGAATTTCTGCTTTCAATCATGACTTAAATGCGCATTATAGAGGTTAAATGTCTGGCCAATAAATATGGAATTTATTACTGAACTGATTTTTCCATTTTCTGCCTCATGACTCTAGAAAATGAGTTAATAAGCGAATAAAATGGAATATTTATTGCCTAAACTTGAGAGTTCTAGGAGAATAATCCAAAAATTATTTCGCGATAGCATTGAAATTTAGAGTCTAATCAGCGGTATTTGTAATGATTTATTGGTAAACGATTAGGTATATTCTTCCATATATAGGTAAGTTAATGGAAATAATATGGAAAAAGAGGGATTTTAGAAATGTTATTTATGGCCCATCCTAATTAAGTTGAACATAGAGTCTTTAATGTTTAAAACGCGAAATAGGCTACAAAAGAAATAAAAAGTGATATAATATAATAAATTTTGCATAAACGCTGAAATGGTCCACTAGAAATTTTGCAATGATTAGTGGAAGTAAATCCTCAAATATGCCTCAGAGTTGAAATTCCTACACAATAAGTTGCTGAAATCTTAATCTCTAGTGTTGATTTTTTTACATTTATGTTTATTTGATTAATTCAAATGATTTTGGCTGTTAAGCTTGCAAATAAATATATAATGATTTCAAAAGAATATTATCAAATAGAGCATTTCAATTTTTTAAGTTTTTAATTCATTTTCGATTTGATTCAAATGAGACTTTAAATTAATCAAAGAAAATTGGCATAAACCCGTATGCAATAAGGTGATCAAGAACGGTGGTTTTCTCAAAGGAAACTACTATCAATAAAAAATTGAATGAAGGCGCAAATAAAGAAATAAGGCAGTTTGAAATAAAGAACATGGCTTAGAAAAAATAGGGTTTTTGATTTTATTGCAAATAAAAAGTGTGTCAGAGATAACATTGGTAATAAATGTTTATTAACTTGCCTGAGTGAATAAAAGAATAAATCAATTGGATATTAATGAGTAAATTTTCCTTTATTAAATCAATGTAGGTATTCTATTATAGTGTATACAACTGACTTGAATCATAAGAGCAAGAAAATCAGTCACATAAAATAAGTACTGAAATGGAAATTGATATCGTTCACATTAATGCAAAATTAAATTAAAAGAAAATAAAAACTATTTAAAACTTAATAATAAAATAAGTCTATTAATTTTATGTACGAGTATACTTAATATTTTCTTTGTTCGAAGTTTAACATTTCTAGACCTTGTTTATAATACTTCTTATCTATATTGCCCACAATATTCGATCTTCACTGCGTTATTTGTGGGTTTCATCAAAAACCGACAAAAAATTTACAAAAATTGAAAAAAAAGTAAAAAAATGGCAACCAACACCACTCAAAATGCTAGCCTTCCTCGCGCATCGCTTTACGTGGGTGATCTGCATCCTGCCGTTACCGATGCCATGCTCTACGCTATATTCAACAGCGTCGGTAACGTTTTAAGTGCACGAGTATGTCGGGATGTTGCTGGTCAATCTTCTTTGGGCTACGGCTACGTCAACTTCGAAAATCCGAAAGATGGTAAATTAAGAAATCTTAAACCAATTCTTTTTAGCTGAGCGCGCCCTTGAGCAACTTATCTATGACGATCTCATGGGTCGCCAAATTCGTATCATGTGGTGTGTAAGGGATCCTTCCCTGCGCAAATCTGGAAAGGGCAATATATTCATTAAGAATCTGGACAAAAAGATAAACCAGAAGGATTTGTACGAAACCTTCAAGCATTTCGGCAAAATATTATCATGCAAGGTATGTAAATGTAATCAAACCCACTGTGTTGTCTAGATTGCCTTTGATGAAGCGGGACATTCCAAAGGCTACGGTTTTATCCATTTTGAAGATGAGGAATGTGCTAAAACAGCTATCAACAATATTAACGGAAAAATGATCAACGAGCGGATTGTGTATGTGGGACCGTTCATTCCTAAAAGCCAACGCAAAGTATCCGCTGGCAAGCCAAAGTTCAACAATTGCTACGTTAAGAACTTTAGTCTCGATCTGGATGACGAAGATTTAAAAAAGTTGTTTTTGGAATTTGGCGAAATAAAGAGTGCTTGCGTTATGAAGGATGAACTAGGGAAGTCAAAAGGCTTCGGATTCGTTTGTTTCATTAATCCTGACAGCGCTGAAGCCGCCGTTAGTGCTATGAACAATAAGGAGGTCAATGGTGCTAATCTTTACGTCAGCAGAGCACAAAGAAAGGAAGAGCGTCAAGAACTTCTACGCCAACAATACGAAAAGCAGCGCAACGAGCGATTGTCTAAGTACGCCCAAGGTACAAATCTCTACGTTAAAAATCTCGATGATACTGTTGATGATGAACGTTTAAAGGAAGCTTTCGGCAAATATGGTAAGATTACTAGTGCAAAAGTTATGTTGGACCAAAACGGCAATTCAAAGGGTTTCGGGTTCGTTTGCTTCTCGAACGCGGATGAGGCAAGGGAAGCTGCAAAGCTTAGTGGGACATTAATGGGATCTAAACCGTTGTATGTTGCACTGGCTCAACGCCGAGATGACAGGCGTGCTAAGCTGTTTGCTGAACATCAGCAGAGGCTTCAGTATCGTCCAAATGCTGCCAATATTCCTCCCAATCTCCCTAACTACCTTGGTCAAATACCATTCAACGCAACACATCGCTTTTACCCGGCTAATGCGGCCATGGGTTCATCACCACGATGGAATCGCGGAATGGCTGCTCCCCAGGTTCCATTGGGACATCCGGGCATCGGTGCTGCATCAGCATTGAGGCCAAGTCTCGGATCACCTTACGTTGGCGGCGGTGCCTCTATGGCTATGGGCCAAAGTCAATTAACTGCTCAAAGCAGCCTCATAAATCCCCAATTTCGTGGTCAAACTGGTGCGCGTAACATAATGCCAAATCCTATGGCCGGTCTCGGGGCCAATCCAAATAGTGGACTTGTTGCAGGACAGCAATATAGTGCCCAACGTCCTGGTATGCCAGGTCAAATGCTAGGTGCTGGTGGCCCTTTGCCACGTCAAACCATGGCCAATGTATCAGCTAACATTAGGGTATGTTTTAAAGTAGCTTTATTTGTTTTGTTTTGTCTAATAACTTGTATTTCAATTTTTAGCCTGTTGCACAGTCGGGTGCCCAAGGAATCTCCGCTGCAGCAGCTAGTGCTAATGTTCGCTTTAATCAACCATCTCGCAGTGGCATCTCGTCCCAGTCCCAAGCACAGCGCTCTATTGCTTCCCCAGTACGCGTAGATCAGTCGGCTCCATCGGAACAGCATGAAGGACTTTCTAATGATTCTGGAAAAGTTAGTGAGAGCAATTTAACTGAGGCTGAGCGTCAATCGTTTGGCGACAAGATTTATCAAAAGATTGTCAAGGATGAACCTGTTCTTGCTGGTAAACTTACTGGCATGATTATACAAATGGATGGAGCGTTCGTTCGCAAAGTTGTCGAAAGTGACAGTGAATTAGAACAAGCGGTATGTTAAATATCTTGTTTTTATTTTCCTTTTATCAAAATTCGATTTTAATTATTTTGTATCTATTTAGGTGAAGAATTGTAAAATTGCTTTAGCGAAGAAGGATCGCGATCAAGGAAAATCATCCGATGGTCGTTCTTCTGAGAAGAACTAATTATATTTGGACTTTTTGGGCGGTTTCCGTTCATTGTTCTA
This sequence comes from Rodentolepis nana, assembly GCA_900617975.1. Lineage (NCBI taxonomy): Eukaryota > Metazoa > Platyhelminthes > Cestoda > Cyclophyllidea > Hymenolepididae > Rodentolepis > Rodentolepis nana. Next base: position 9,019 of record UZAE01013716.1, on the reverse strand, counting down.
ATGATGATTAGTTTTGGTTGGTTAAAAATTTTGGTTTCAAAATTTTTCTTCTTGATGCTCGTTACAGTCGGGCGTGTTTACATTCTCTATTTACGTATTTACCTTCGTCACATGTTAATCGTAGTAGTTTGTCAATGGGCTAAATTTTCATCCTAAGTTAATTATGGGTTACGGTTTTTGATGTGTTAAACAAGTCTTGAATGTGCACCGATTGCGCTGTTGTTGGGGTCGCGTCGTTTTGCGAAGTTTTGTTTGGTATCTTTATGGCGTAGGCTCTGGTCAGCTGATTTTGGCATAATCGTGATTAGATTGTTTCATACATCCGATTAATAAAGCGCTAGCTAGAGTTATACATTTTGGTTATTTTTGAGCGTATTTTTACGCATTTTTCTACTCTGACTAGACGAGCAGTATTTTTAGGTCTGTAGCTATGCATTAATTTTCAAGATGGCGACCGTTTGAATTGATGGTGAAAGAGCTTTTTGAGCATTTTTAGTTTAGTAGTGCCATTACTATTAAGTGGGTTTAGGGCTTGACACTTAATTTTGTGACTTGGATATCATCTATTTTTGCGGCCTTTATTAATGGGCATTGATTTCCGCGACGTTGCGCACGATTACAGCTTAACTTTCAATATATCGAATGTGGGTATTCGGCTAAATTTATATCTGATTATTTTTGGTAAAATGCGCTACCAAAGTTATTGCTGGTAATAGAAATTTTGGAATTTTGCGCCTTGCTATTTGTAAATAATCGAATCAGAGCTCACTTATGACTAACATTTAAAATGAGGGTTGGTACCAGATGAATACTGATATTATCGAATTCTACTAAATGTCAGTTTTCTGTTTAAGTCAGGATCACATTCATGGTAAAAGTACGCTATCCGTTGTGATGGGGGTGTTTTGCTAATGAGTTTCGCAGATAGTAGCTTAGATTTTGTAAACGCTACTAGCTACGTTTGAAACTGGTTTCTAATTTCAGCTTTTGCAGTTTGATCGACAAGTTAATGGATTTGCGTCGTTATTCTCGATATTTACTTCAAATAAAAAATCAAATTTTTCCCTTAATTTAAATCATTCTATTCGATCGGACTGGATGATTTCTTGTTGAAGAATTTAGTACACTGAAATCATTTCGCATCACTGTCTTTTCCACCAGGATATTTTTTTCATTTTATTACTCATTCAATTGGTGGTTCGGCTTTACGCACTGACTTGGCGGTTGTGTACTTTGTCCACTGCACCTTAGTATGCACACAACTTAGTGAACTCTTAAGAGTGAATTTGGACTTCAATAGTTGCCTCTTAACTTTATGAAATCGCTGTTTCCTGATTTCTGATTTGCATAGTAGCAAAAGGGTTAGTCATAAATGTCTCTTTTCCTAGCAGAAACGGTGGAATGAATTTGCCGATTACTAAATGTTTACCTTCCGTTTGGAACTATAATTTTCTCAGTATCCTATTACTAACATTGACGTAAACTAATTAACTTGTTTAGCTTGAATTTGTTAATGGGCAGGTAAAATTCCCTAATTATTGAGTTTTCACTATTTGGTCTATTGGTATTTCGTGTTCTTTCGGAATATGATTATGTTTGTGTTAAAACATGGGCGCTTATTGGTTTTATATATGACCTACTAAATGATCATGTTCAGCTATCCATAACATCTACTGAGCTTGGAATTGAATTTATCTAATTTCTAAGATAGCAAGCACGCAAACTCTCGGGGGTTTGTGCGGCCGAAGAAATGAATGTTATCAAAATGCTTTTACGATCATAGGTCGAGTTCCCAGCCAAGATAAATGAAAGCAGTTCTTGTAGTTATGGCAGAAACATTTTTTCTAAAATTCAAATTAAGCGCAGCATGATGTAAATAATATTAGTTAACAAGGGGATAGCTGGTGTCCATTATGGCTTAATGCTCGCTTCGTTCAACTTTTCCTCCAATGGATATTTTTTGCGCCATTATTCGTTAGGGCTTCACCTCTATGTTATAAATTCATATTTGAGCATCGTTTCTGAACTTCTGTGAAAGTGACAGTTGGGGGAATTGATTGCTTCAAAATGTCGAAAATGTTACCAACGCGAAAATCGAGCAATTTTGTAAATAGTGTAATTATTCATAGGTGAAGCAGGGGAGGCACTTTGAGAATGAGGGACCTTCCTCAAGCTATTAATCAATTTTCTTAAAAGTTGCCCTAATCTTTGAAATGAAGTTGTGTACAACTGGGCAGATGATGTGTCAGATGACAAGCAGTCGAAAAAATGTACG
>UZAE01013714.1:9621-19836 GCA_900617975.1 Rodentolepis nana | reverse complement strand
CGTTTCCTCGAACTTTGTTGAGATTTAATTTCCGTTCTATGAAACGACTCTTTGGATGTGTTAGTTAGAATTCCTAGAAGAAATGAATATTTTTGTAAGTATAAACTTAAATTCACAAAATTTGCATAGTTGTTTAAATGAGCTGACTAACATTTCCACTGCCTTTCTTAGTTTTGGAGTAGCTTTTACTTTCAAGGCATTGACGTGTTTTTATTGAGTTCTGGGTTTGTGGCTATTTTGGGAGGCCAATTAGGTTATAACAATAACATTTCTTATTCTCTGTCTAAACTTCATACTCAAGGTTATTAGCCAAGGTCACATTTTTTAACCCTTGGCTAACCTATCTCATTTGGCGAAAGAATTCGTATTTGGATACACCACAAAGTGAACTTAAAATATGAAAACTCATTATGTTTATTGGGCGGATATTTTATCAGTCTTAACATGAATGTGAATGTTGATCTATACTTTGGAAGATACTTTGAAATAAGGAACAATTGATCAAAATTTGATTAAACTTTTATCCCATGCGAAACACGTTTATAGTTGATGAATTTCGTTTGTTAAATTAGAATGGTTCCAACTTCACCATTTCAATTTTCACAAATATTTTTAAGTACATTTTCCTTCTAATTTTGAGTGATATTTTGATTGTGTGCGTGGGGTTGTTATGACAAAATGTCGATTCACAGAGAATTTGGCATAGAAAAATGTGCCCATCCACAAATAATGTGATTTATAGCCTTGTGTTTGTTTTCAGCTCGAAGCAAATACTTGAAAAAAGAAGGAATGTTCAAATCAGACTGTTAAGTGCACATAAAGTCGAGACAGTGTAGGATAGAAATGTTCTACCTCGGACACGATTCATTAAATAACGCGTTGTAATTTTTTATTATTGCGTGTGCGGAAAGCGAATTGGTTGTAATTAATTGCAAATAATGGAAATTGCAGGGAAGTGCTTCGCAGTTGGCTATTTTTTAGACCAATACCAACTCACCTTGTTCTGGGTTCTCAGGAAATTATTCCCATTGTTATTTCTTTCTCTTGCCACTCTGTGGGCAATTTATTTCTCCCTATTTATTGCGCTGAATTTATTTGTTTTCACTTGGAATTGATTAGTTTCCTGCCTAGTTAACTATTAATGCAATAGTGAGGAAACCCCACTGCCAGAGACGGGTGTAGAACTATGAATTGCCTGAAGAACGATTTGTGTGTATTGAATCTTATGAATATTACTCGGAGCTTTGAGAATATTCGAATCGGCCTTAATCATTTTTAGCTTCTTTGAGAATATTCAAGGTATAAAAAGAGCTCCAGAGGGGTAAATATGCCAAATTCTACCAGAACATGAGAAGAAGAGTCTGTAAATCATAAGAAGCCCACTTCATGTGAACCCAAGAACCATCAAGTCGAACTTATCGTTTCTCATCATATTTTCGAGTTGAAAATTCGGATTGCCAAACTTTGCAATCTATCTCACAGCCATCCTTCTTCTATTTGATTGGCACATAGTTAGCTGCTTTTTTGGTTCTCCAGGAAAAGATTTAACGAATCTGATGTAGTTGAACAAATTTTTATTTGATTTGTAATAGGCTAAGTCAGTTAAAAAGTCTCCTTTTTGTGTGTTTTAAAATGCTACTTTAATCGGATGCTGTGAATCATATGCTGATGAACTTTGCCGGAAATCGGCCTTAATTTGTTTCATATAGAAGCAAGTTTTACGCCTGAAGTCACGGGTTAAGGTTAAGTTTCTAAGGCACGCGTTAATCTAACCTCATGCAGTCAATTTATTTAGACCGCTAATTCACTTAATATTTTGATGGATTCCGTTTTCAACACTTATTTCATTGTATACTTTCTCCATTTTAAGTAATCTTTGATTGAGTTTAACAGAAGTTTTAGTTAACTAATTTATTATAAAATTTATTTATAACGACAGGCGTTTTGATGGTTATCATTAGCCCTTTAGTTGGCTTTGGGCTTCACAGAGGAGAGGAACAGAGGAGTGATCCACAGATGTAAAAGAGACAGACAGACACAAAAGTAGGGAAAATGTAAGGTAAGATGAGTACTGTAGAAGTGGTCGAATGTGGCATACAGTGGGGGTGATGGTCGTTTGAAGTCAGAAGTCAACTGCCGATTAAAAGACACTTTTGCCGTATGAGTATACGTTGCCCAGGGTGCAACACATGGAAATAAGTCTATCACGCATCCCAGTGTGATCCCAGTGAGGCTACGGCTTATTGTGGATATTGTTTGCAGCTGTTTGTAGAACTGGTGAGAATTTTCACACGCACACACACACCCCATAGCCAACAACATGAAAGGTAGGATTGTGAATTTACCTCGAACGCGACAACAATACCTCAATAGGAGCAATAACAATTAACGTGATGAAACACTTAAAAACTGGAAGTTAAAATTCTCGAATTTGATAAAAAGACGAAGTTTTATTTTTCACAAAAGTCTATTCTCGGCTCCCTTCTTAATTCAAATACATTTCTTGGCTATTTGTTCATCTCCACAATTTGCATTCTGTTGTCCCTTTAAGATAAATGAAATTCAGTAAAGTAGAGTTAAGTGCTGCCTCTCTCACCCTCTCTCTACCTCTCTCTCTCTCTCTGGATGTTCCAGCCTATTCTATGTGTAGCCTCCAATGAAGGGTACAGTAAAAAATGATAATCGAAAAAAACCAATTTGTCTTGCGGCACGCTTTAGAAGTGTTTACCGAAATCGAAATTGATTTATTACAGCTGATCATTCACCCCTTCAATGTGTGTTCGACGATTTACGTGATATGTACTTTAACTTCCAGTGTGTGCTTTCTATTAGTGCAAAATCAGGTATATTTTTCATTACAGGGCTTTAGCATTGATTTCAATATCGATTTTTTCCTGTAGATTGAAGATTTAAACAAAATATATTCATACCTTTGCCTTCTTACATGTAAATCCTTCCTGATTTGGAATGAAGCGGACTTTGAAGATAACGAAGCTTCAAACCAAGTATTAGTTCATAAACGATTATTTGGAAAGTGAGTTATGCAAATGCTAAATTTGATAACGTATAAGATAATTGAATGATGGATGACTCACAAGGGGCTTTATAAAATAGTTCATAATATCTTCTATATGAAAGCACTTCGGTTTTCCATCACAGAATTCGCAGTGATATCTTTACATCCAGAGGAGATTATCAAATCTGCTCTTCTCTATCATTCTCAGAATTCCTCCCTCACGACCTTGTCAATGTTACTCTTATTAACTGTCTTTGTCTTTAGACTCACAGGCACGGGAACTCATGCTTTCCTCTTACCTCTTCTTACGCTTTCTGCTCACCACGTCTCTCCCTCAACCTTTGTACTCCACTTTTTATTTAGGAGAAGTGGGGTGTGCGGCAGGCTTACCTCCACGTGGTGCACTTTGGGCAAAAAAGTCCATCAACCGGCAGTTGATTTCTCACTTCAAATTACTATGGCCCCACGGTATGTCATAATCAACCTCTTCCCCAGCAATCATCTTACCTTTTCTCTACATTTGTGTCTGTCTGTCTCTTTTACATCAGTGAATCACTCTTCTGTCCCCCCCCCCTTCTCGACCATTTTTTCCTTTGATGTTCCTTCCACTCTGTGAAGCCTAAAGTCAACTAAAAGCCTAATGATAGCTACCAAGACGCCTGCCATTTGATTTAAATAAGTAAATAAATTTCGGAGTAATTGCTCACTGTCGTCTTGGCTCCTAGTATCTGTTTTTTTGCTCATTGGTTTCTGTGAGCATTCGTCCCTCTGCTCAACCTCTACTTCTTCTCACAACATCTTCATAGCTCCAGAGCAGAGAACGAAGAGCTGTCTTCGTTTGCAAGACAAGTAAGTACTCTACTTAGTATTTAGAGTGAATGAATTTCACCTACATCGTCCTTAATCTAAGGAAATACAAATGAATGGAAGGTTTTTTGGCCATGCACTTAAGTAAATCAGCCAGTACAAATTTAGTGGATGTAATATACCCAGGATCCAGGCACTTGGCCATAAATTTCTGTAACGCCTGTTTACATAAATAGAAATTTGAGGAAATTATATAGCTGTATTATACGAAACACGCTGTTCCTAGATTACCGAGGATCTCGATTATTTGAAAATTCCAAACTTTGCCTTTCTGGGTTGAAAAAAATACGTGGAAAATAATTGGAATGAATTATAGTAAAGTAATGACAATAGAAAATTACATATAAGACATATTCATTACATATTGCTATCAAGATGGTTTTATGATATAGTCGATGTGGCTAGGGGGGGGGGTTCGAGAAGGTGATTAAACGAGTATACAATTCCCCACCCCCTCCCCAAATAGTTATTTAACTGAAAAGACGATATATACTTGAATAAAAGTTGGCTTCATATTTTTGATCTTTGGTGGTCAAAGCTCGTGACCTGGTCAAAGTCCTTCACCGCTGTTATTGTCAAAATCACAGGTGTGGGCGTTGTCGAAATGAATGTTTGGTGACTTAGATCGAAATTTTGGAATGACCCATCTCAAATCAATGCCTAATTGGCTTAGGGTTGAGCTTTGTCGCCTGAGCTCCCTACAAGTGCTTAAAATGATCCGATTTTAAATCGCAGGTCGAGAGGGGGCAAATGGAGTGCTACTGAACGATTTCCGCCTTAAAAGGTGTTATTTTCGAATGATCAGTCGTTATGTTTAGAACGAATAATATTTTTATTTCGCAGATCGACACACGCAAAAATTCTTAAATTCTGTGAGTTTAAAGTCTAGTTGGTGGTGCCATTTTCATATTTATTGTTGTAATATACTTTTAGCTGACACAAAATTATACCAATTTTAGGAGAAGGATATAAATTGAGACACAAATCTCAAAATAGTTTTCTCGTTCATCTTTTCTTATGGTTTAAGCGGCAGTGCATATTATTTATAATCGTATACTTGTTGAGCAGGGGTGCGCGACAGACTTACCTCCACGTGGGGCACCCTGGGGAACGCATACTCTTATGCCAAAAAAATCTACCAAGTGACATTTGACTTCTGACCCCAAACTACCATGACCCGACTGTATGTCATATTCCACCACATCCACAGTATCCACTTTACCCTACTCTCTACTTGCGTGTCTGTCTCTTTTACATCTGTAAATCACTCTTCTGTCTCCCCCCCCCCCACCCCTCGACTTTCTGTCACTTTGATGTTCCTCCTCCTCCTCTCCGTGAAGCCCAAAGTCAGCTAAAGGGCTAATGGTAATTACCAAAACGTCTGCCATTTGAGATAATAAATAATGTTTGTGAAGCAAAATTCCACCTCTGTTTTCAAGAGAACCAATTCTGCCTCTATGATTTAATCCTTCTCCAGTTGTTGCTATGGCGGAATTTAATCAGAAGGCAAGATAAAAGGACGCCTAGACTAACTCTCTGTGTATTGGTACCACCAGCTGGGGGGTGGGGGTGGGGGTGGGGGGAGCGCATGTTTCACCTTTGGCTGTCGGCAACTTGTGACTTGGCTTCAATTTATCCGTGGGTAGGAGATAAATAACTTTAAGTAACTTTAAGTAAATGGTGGTTTGGAGAGGCGTAAACTATCTAAGCGATCGGTTGTTTACCAGTCACGTCTTTTTTTGGTTATGGAAATAATGCTGTTGGAAAGAAAATGCTCCTGAATAATAAAAGCGCGTGTTGTACATTCTTGCTAAACACAAAAATGCCATTTTTAGTGTGTGTGTGTGTGTGTGTGTGTGTGTGTGGGTTCGGGTTGTGAAAGGTTATTTTTTGTGGATAGAAAAGAACATTGAAGTGTAAATATTTCCACCAGGCGTCGTGGATTACGGACAAATTAGCGCGATAAGAGCCAAGTGTTAATCAGCTCTTGAAATTTCCAGTTTATAGACTGGCAGTTCAATTTAGACTGAAGAAGATTTTAAAATAAAGCATTTTAAAGAAGATAGTTCAAAAATAATTTGAAAGAAAAAAAAACTCGCACAAAGTATTATAATTTTTCGGATTCAATGGAGGTTTCTTTCGAATGCAGCTAGTTGAGCCTGCACCAGACGATGGAATTCCTACTAATTACTACTTCTCAATAACGCCCCAAGGGCACAGAAGAAAAAATCAGAAGCCATTCTGGTGAGAAAGGGGAATTCTCCCTCCATTTCTACTGCTCTGACCTGGCTAGCGCGATTAATAGACCGGTTCACTGATAGAATATGAATGCCTAAAGAACTCATGACCCCATACTTTGATATACTAATAGTTTACGTTAACTGTCTTAGCATTGTCTAACATACTGTCAGCAAGGTGTGTCATTTATGAAGCACACTTTCATCATTATTAACGTAAACAACATTTGAAGCCATGTATTTACACTTCCAATTGGTCTTTCTGTTACTATAAGGAGAATTTTTTTAAATGTATTTTAAATGCATAATTAGAAAGCGTCAATTTCTTCTTTCTCAGACCCTAAATTTATGGCCTCGTTACAAAAGAATCGGATTGTTTCGTAAAACTAAGAAATTGAGCGCAATTTCTCAATTTACCCTTTGGTGACGTTTGCTATAAATTCCTGCAGTCGTTTTAAACAACTAAATGAGCCAATGAAAAGTGAAGGGGGGGGGGTTGAGTGTGCCACCGTTACCGAAGGTGACATATGCGACAACAGTGTTAGAAGTCAGGTGACTTACACTCAGCAGTCAACAATCGTGGGGTGAAGTCCACCATTTATCCTGTTCCTCATCGTGTTACCACTTCCATTTGGCGTGGCGAATCAATTTATAGAAACTCGAATTATTACGCTAAAATAATAAGCAAGTACTAAATTAATTCGTGTTACGAGTATGAATATGGCAAGAGAAGCTTAGAAATCTCCCAATGAGTTAATAAATGCGTTTATTTCATTGCCACATTGATTGGCAACGCTTAGTTCCGTTCTCCATTTGTAGGGAAATCATTTTGCCCCATTAAGTTGAGGTGTGTTGATTTAAATAAAATAATATGAGAGCAATCGGGGTGTGCGATAGACTTACCTCCACTTGGAACATCCTGGGCAACGTACACTCATACGGCAAAAATAGACTCTAAACCGGCCGTTGACTTCTCACTTCCAACTACCATGACCCCACTGTATGTCATTTTCGACCACTTCCACCATACTCATCTTACCTTTTCTCTACATTTGTGTCTGTCTGTCTCTTTTACACCTGTGAATCGTTCTTCTATCCCCCCTCTCGACTTTTTTCACTTTGATGTTCCTTCCATTCTGCGAAGCCTGAAGTCAACTAAAGGGTTAATGATAACTGTCAAAACGCCTGCCACTTGAAATAAATAAATAAATAAATATGAGAGCAACCATCTGTCTGCAGTGTAAAATGAAATTAGATCTCATTTTTTTGTTGATAAAATCAATTTCAATTCATCAGTTCTCAAAAAATTGTAGGAAAAGCGTTTTAAGTGAAGACAAAATATATTTAACAAAAAATGTAAATAAAAACAGTAGTTTTGATAGGGGGGAACAACAGAGTGGGTTTGAGATCCGAGAAAAAAGGGGGAAGGAATGAAATCGACTTCTTCTGAAAGTGTTCTCTAGTCCATTTCCTCAGCATCGTGTAATTGTCTGCATTTACGAATAACATCCTTTAATTAGGACACGTAACAGTAAACTCTAATTCAATTATGACCAACTAGAATGCTGTACAGCGACTGCAATTATTGGATAATTTAGCTGACAATCATTCACCGCACATTGAAACCTATATAGGTAGATTTATTCTGTTAAACAGGAAAAAAAACGAGCGTTTGAGGTAAAATTCTTCCCTTTTATGAAAGACAAATGAGTTTCTGGGAGATAAGGCATTCCATTATTATGCCATTTTCTTTCTGAAATTTCCAACATTCATATTCGAATTTACATGTTTTTACTTTATACTTCGGGGTGTGCGATAGACTTACCTCCACGTGGTGCAATCTGGGCAACGTCTACTTATGCGACAAAAAGTCTACCAAACCGGCAATTGACTTCTGACTTCAAACTTTTATGGCCCGACTATTTGTCATATTCGACCCCTTTCGCAGTACTCATCTTACCTTTTTTATGCCTTTGTATCTGTCTGTCTGTCTCTTTTACCTCTGTGTATCATTATTCTGTCTCCCATCTCGACTGATGTTCCTTCTCCCCTCTGTGAAGCCCCGAAGTCAGCTCCAGGGTTAATGATAACTATCAAAACGCCTGCCGTTTGATATAAATAAATAAATATTTTATACTTCAAAGCAGTTTATCGTTGTAACTTCAAGGCCATTGCCATACTCATATGACATTATTTTGCCTTGAGTTTGGTCAAAAAAAACAAGACTGCATGGACAATTTAAACGGGCTTCTTCCTGATTTTACATTTCCGTTGAAGGACTTCCTAGCCAACTAGCATGGACTATCATCTCATGAATGGAGAAAAACTTCATTTGACTGGGAATGACCGTCAGCATCATCTTTTGGACTTGAATCCGACTGGACCCCCCCCCCCCCCCAAGGGAGAATTTTTATTATGATTAACCAGGGACTCGGATAAGAGGAGTGGAGAAAAAGTGAAGATTAGTGGATTCTCAAAGGACATTTGCTCAGATGCGAGAATGGAAATTCCACCGAAGGAATAACAGTGTCACAAGCTTTGGGGGATAAATCTATTTCTTGTACCTAATTTCCAGGGAAAAAAAAATCCCCCCCCCCAAAGGAAAAAGAAAAGTAGACAATACTTTTTTTAATGAATTCGGACTTTATTTGCAGTCAGGACTAGAGAATGAAAATGTTAATATTAATAAAATTACTTAACAACCTACAAGAAACAAAAAAATTTATGGACAAAGAAACCTGATATTAATTGCTTTACAGTTGCATTCTTATTAGACATTAAAGTAACGAAAGATATGCGACCTTCAAAAATACTTTCTTAAGAATAAAATTTTGAGCCAAAAGGAGAAGAAAAAAGCTAATAAGTTCATCTTTCAATAGACCTGAATTGGGAATCCAGTTGAGGTAATTAAAAGGATCAATTTTAAAAGCACAAATTTCTATTTTAGCGGAAGTAAATAATGACTGCATTGAAAAGAAGAACTGTCTCATTTAAATTTCCCCAAATTGATTAACAATAGGAAAAATTGTAAGCATCTGACCTTGTCGTAAAAGTAATTTAAACTTGCTGATCGAATTTAAATATGATAACTTATTATTAGACAAAATTTTTATCCAAGAATATTTTAGACAAGTTTTAATCGATAATTATTCATAAAATAAGCATTTTTGTAAAAATGAATTTGTGGAATTTAGAACATATTACTGGGATCTCGTAAAATTCGGTTATTAGGGGCTACCCACAGATTTTTGTAGCGTATTCAACATGAGTTAGTCTTCAACAATGCTTCACTAACAACCTATCAAGTCAAAGTGCTCATCAATAAATGCAATTATCCTATTTATTTCTCTAATTAAATCAGGCTGACTACAATGTAGGCCGAGCCCACCAGATGCAGAGTAACGATCGATTAGTAGGAAAATGCTTAGTCATAATACCCAAGTAATGCCATACTAGACAAATGTTGAGAGGTGATTGACTGTGAGAATTCTGCACGCATGCCCAAACTACCCTCCACATGATCGATGACAAGCCTGCACTCTTCCCAATGGTCCAGCCACCATGGAAGACTTTTCATTGACAGGAGAATGGTGTAATTAAAGCCATTCTGGGTCATCTCGGCCGTGGATTGAAATACCACGTATGTTGGTGTGCTGACCAAGCAATTAGATTTCATTCCCACCAAATATTCTCTTCTAGAAGATGATGAGGATGATTCCGTATGACTCCGGAAAACACTTTGCCACCCACAACATTTGCCATGTAAAGTGTGTTGTATTACATCAGGGAAATGTTTAGTCACGAAACACTACAGATGGACAAATAGTTTCATAATAATAAAGGGAATGTTTCAAAAGTAACTAATTTCATCGATTTTAACTATGCTTTTAAAAGCCACTCCGTGAGTGATAATCGAATTTGCTTTGATTTAAAATGTGTCCAAATTTCTAATGGTCTAAAATTTGGCCATTAAAAAAGCCCATTTTCATCTTGTTTTGTAAATTTCAACATTCACAGTTGGAAGTTCTTCTCTGTTCAAAAATATCGAAAATTGCCTAAATTACTAATGGGATTAGTTTCGTCCATCAAATGTAT